>JAYJLV010000046.1:1383619-1395677 GCA_036873485.1 Torymus texanus | reverse complement strand
CGTGCCTAATATTGATGCGGGATAGTTTTCGTGGCACTTTTGTAGACGGGATTCTTTTCGTGGCGAATGCTGATGGATGATAGTTTCCGTGGCTTTTTCTAGGTGAGATTCTTTTCGTGGCTAATATTCATGTGGGATTGTTTTCGTCCGAGCCGGCGCTATACAGGATTACGCGAATAACAAAAGAAAACAAAAATATAATTTAAAAACGAGAAAAGAAAAGTTTTGGAATTTTGGAAAATGGTTTCACTTAAATGGATCACTGTAAAAAATAATGGAAAATAGTTTCTTAAATGGATCACTGTAAAAAATAGTGGAAAATGTTGAAAAAAATATATACATGTCAGTATTCAAACAGGTTTATGTGTTTAAGGAAAAAAAATGTTCTTTACACTTTTTAGTTGTCCATTTTTATTTATAAAAACCATAGCAAACTTTTACTATAAATACTATAATAAAAATTCTTTAATTCATAAATTATTATTATTTTAATAATAATAAATGAAAATATGGAAAAGTATAAAATTTATTTATTGCCCATACTAAGAATTCTAGGGGTGGTCCATATTGAGATTGTTTGAAAACAAACAATTAACTATCCTAACCCAGAAATACATCTAATGATCGTATTACGAAACAATAGGGCTCGTAGGGTGTCTAGCTTCCGTAATACTGTGAAAGTTCATATTAAGCGTTGTACTAAATTTGGGGATCTTAGGCATTTATTATCCTTTTTATGTCTTGGATCCTGGATTTTCCTAAATAGTCAATCACAATTATTTTTATGCAAATCAATAAATCAGTGTAATGGAGTAGAGTTCAGCGATTGGTTCCAAACAAGGATCCTCACTATCGATATAGAAGATCACTCGTTCTTACACATTAAAAAATAAGTCTGTAATACGTGTGTGCGTGAGTCTGAGAATAGATAATTAGAAACAATCGCCTTCAAAATGTCGAAACGAAAACTCGAATTCATCGAGAGAATCTTTTTCTCAGAGTACGAAAGTTCTGGATTGGAGGGGGGGGGGGTTGTCCGCTGCAACCCGTATACTCTCGTTCGTACGTAAAAAGTTAGCGGGGCTTCGTTCGTTAGCTGTGGTCGCAATGAGCGAAATCTCAGAGGTACGCCATGAATATCAATTATTTTTTCTCTTTCTCAGGGAGAGAGATCTTTTTATTTTCTTCATCAAAGCTCAATTTTTCCTGAACTTGCGGCTAATTATTGCAAAAGCAGATGTTATTATTTCGTAATTGAGTGTACAGGTAAAAAAAAAACAAGTACGCTGTAGAAAATAATCCAAAATAATTCTGTCAGGATAATGCGCAAGGTCGTTAAGTCTACTTTTTTCGTTTTCTCGATTCGCTGCTCTGTATGTCGTCGTGTACGCATGCGGATCAATATATACATTAACGGGTTTTATCACCGAATTGAGATTCGCGAGTGCGCTGCCGAGGTCGTACTTTTTGCACGGCTGAATTTTTAATGACTTCTTTATTTGTAGACGAACGGCAATTTGGTGTTTCCGGGCGCCTTTCAAAAATCCGATATACAGCTACATTGTATTGCTATGCTGAAATGAAAGTATAATTGGTCCTACGAAAAAGAAAAACTGCTCAAGAATGTTTTCAAATCAATGTGTTTTACCATTTTTGTTTCTTTGCTGTAGCTATAAAGATGTTTTTCTTATTTGAATTCCAAATTAAGCCCGATGCGGAACAAGTAAATTTGAAAAAAAACAGGTATAGAATCTATATGAGATGACAGAATATACATAAAAAGTACTTTCAGATGAAAAAGGTTCTGTATCTTTAATAACCAGATATTCAAAGAGGGTTAACTGTATAATGTAAGATTGAAGAAAAAAAAAAATTATTACTACAAATATTCTGTTAATTTTATATACTATCTTTTTTTAAACAACTAAGCAAATTGCTAACTAACTAGAAGAGTGTTACGAATTGGCTTATAACTATGCTCTTGTCATGTTTTTCTGTTTCAAAATTTGATATAACTTTATTGAAGATTAAATGTTTGCTTTTGAAAAAGCGATGGCGTTTAATATTGCAGCTACTCTCACATATTTAAAAATATATCCAGAAGTATGAGCGCACTCTTCTAGTAGATATAAGTAGTTGCTTACACTAATTATTGAATTAGCTTCATTTACGACTAATAACGTTCGACTAATTAAAAGTTATGTAATTATTTTTCGGATTAACTTTACAAATTTTGTTTCTGCATGAAAAAAAGTGTAACTTATAATTAATGGTTTTATCACGATGTTATTGAAATTGTGCAGAAGTTAATAATGTCTGGTTTTAGTATAATTCCAGAGAGAGTACACGGAGAGAAATTCTCTAGTAAATTTTACAAGATACTATTGTAATTGTCTCACAGACTGCTCATCTGACAAATTTTACTATGTACTATTGTAATTATTGGCAGGAAACCTACAAACTTTTCTAAGAAACATATGATTTTTTTAAGGAACTTACGAACTTTTCTAAAAATATCTTGTAAAAATGCCAATATGGGCAGTCTGTGAGAGAATTACAATAGTACCTTGTAAAATTTACTAGAGAATTTCTCTCCGTGTATAAACTTTGAATAGTTTTGAAAAACTACTTTAAGAAAATGTAAAAAAGTTTACATTATTTATTTTAATTTGAATAATGTGATCTATAGAACCGTTCACATGTATATTTCACTGAAATCCGGGTGATTGATTTTTTTCGTCATCGAAATACAACAGAACACGCATTTGGCATGCATGTGTCGTTATAATGCATATTACATCTCGGGTGGCAAGAGGCAGTTTCGTCTCGTAACCGTTATAATGTTGAATCTCTTGCGTAATGCGTACAAATCCCTGCGTTCGATTGCTTCTCTCTCTCTCTCTCTCTCTCTCTCTCTCTCTCTCTCGCTCTCTCTCCCTGTTACTTTCAGGGTTCATGCCTGTCTCTGACGTGGACAGAGTAAGGCGCTCCCGACGGGCGACCCTTCTCTCACAAGTCCGTGAAAAGGGCTTAGAGACGCGATGCGTACAAGAGTCAGCGATTCGACCTGTTATTGTAAAAGTGTAACGCGCTCACGCGATAAGCATCGCGTCTCTGGCCGCTCACGATAATTTCGACACGCGGCAAAGTGTCGAGGAAAAATACAAAGATATGCAATCGCGTGCAGGAGGATGTAATACTTAGGCGCGCTCGTAACTCACACAAAGATCGGGTGAAAAAGGAGCTGGAGTGTCTTGTATAATATTTATAAGGGATTGCGTGTCGCGCGGCGTAAGATATGGAAGGGGCGCACAAGTGTCGAGTGGCGAGTCGAGGCGATCGGGATGTCAAGCGCAAGAACGGAGAGAAAGAAAGAGGCGCGCGTGCGAGTGAACGGAATTCGGTTGTCCTTCAGCGGATGAACCTGCCGGCGCCGGCTTGCGTCGGTTCCTGGTTGCGGCTATTGGCTCTCCTCCACATACGCGCGCCCGTCTCCGTCCACCGGTATATAAGCGAAAATCGGCGTTGCTGTACATCGCACTAGCCCCACGGTTCTTAATCCGTAAGCAGCTTCAAGCGCAACGCTCCCGAGTACAATGCAGGCTCTCGTGAGTATTTCCCAAGCTCTCTCCGCTTCGGGGAAGATCCTTGTCTTACCAGTACGTTGCTTTTTCAGGCTCTCCTTCCCCTCCTGGTCGCCTCGGCTCTGGCCAGCGACGTGATCGCCGCCGCCGTCGAACCGCTGCCCCAGTACACGCAGGAGCAGAACACAGCCACAGGCGAGTACGGCTACAGCTACACCGGCGGCCCCTCGGCCAAGACCGAGTTCCGCGCCCTCGACGGCACCACCACCGGCACCTACAGCTACGTCGACGCCCACGGAATCCTCCAGACCGTCAACTACATCGCCGACGAGTTCGGCTTCCGCGCCGCCGGCAGCAACATCCCCACCGAGGACGCCGTGCCCCTGGACGCCCCCGACGTAGCCGCCGCCAAGGCTGCCCACCTGGCCGAGCACTCGCGCCAGACCCTCGAGGCCCTCAGCCAGCACAGGAGGAAGCGCGGCATCTTCACGGAGCCCAGCCTCGCCCTGGCCCCCGTCGCCCACGCCGCCCTGCCCCTGGCCACCTCTAGCCAGAGCCGCTTCCAGATCCACAACAGCGCCCTCATCGCCCAGCCCGCCATCCTCGCCCAGCCCCTCGGCCACGGTCTGCTCTTCCGCAAGAAGCGTGGAATCCTCTCGGCGCCCCTGGCCGTCGCCGCTCCCCTGCCGCCGAGCAGCGCCAAGATCCTGAGCGAGCTGCCCCGCGCCGCCGTCCTGAACGCCGCCCCCCTGGCCGCCGCCCTCCCCGTAGTCACCAGCATCGAGCACCTGCCGCTGGCCACCTCCAGCCAGAGCCGCTTCCAGGTCCACAATAGCGCCAAGATCATCACCGAGGTGCACCAGCCCATCTACGCCGCGCAGGCCCCCATCATCGCCCAGCCCGCTCTCCTGCCGGCCGCTCTTCCCGCCAAGCCCGCTCTCCTGCCCAGCTTCCCCGGCTTCGCCGGAGCGGCTCTCCCCGCCGCCGAGGCCATCGTCGCCGACAGCGACGCCATCGCCGTCGAGAGCGCCTAACTTATTTCCTCTAAATAATAAGAAGAATGAATGAAGCAGCCGCCGTTCCTCCCTGCCGGCCATTGTTGTTTATTGTTGCCGGCCCGTGATAAGGAACTTCCCAGCCCATCGGCACGTGCGACGTCCACTTCAGCTCCGACTACTCCTCAGCGCATTCACCGCCGATGCGGCCCCGACTAAACTCGATGCGCCACGCGCAGTCGTACGTTCGACAACCAGTTGAACACCTCATCTTTGTCGTTACCTCATCCGTTCATTAGAAAAGAAATAAACCATTTGTTCAAGTCAAATTTTCTCTCTTTTATATGAGTATTTGTAAAAAATCATACAAGAACTACTGCGAGTAGTATATAGTAAATAAACACAGTGCGTATATATTTAAAGCTTATTTGTTTGTTTTCTAAATCCTTATACATATTACACCCAATACTATCTAATCCAGTAATGAATTATTACAAGTTGGCATAGCTGATAAATTTTTATGCGAAATACGATTATAGTGGAACATTTCAACGTCAAATAAACTGCCTTATTTACGTACAAAGGTAGGAAGATGTATTTAGAGAGTTCATTATGAAACTCAAGGATCTCATTATCATCAAGTTTACTTTTTTCATTACACATTCCCCGTTGAAAAGGTTTGGTTTTAGCAGAAATATGTCGAAAATCCGATGTAACATAAGTGATAACCATCACATTACTTACTTCAGTGCTAAAAATAGTACATTTAAACTAAAATAGCACAAAGAAATCCCACGTGCGTTCAAGTGTGTTAAAAACTCGAGGAAGTGAAAATATGACGTAAACATTTCCTTGTCAATGGCGCTGTAAACAGGGAGTTTGGTATTTGCAAGTAGCCGTCGGAGAGGCAGAAGCTTTGCCTTTTTCGCATTTTTAGTTGCCGTATAGGCCTCTGCACGCGATGCGCTCGCAGGACTGCAGATAGGCGTGTGCCAATGAACCTCAGCAGGCGCGCGTGACTGTTGGAAGCTGCCGCGTGCGAGTATAAGCAAGAGAGAGACGGAACAGGGGGGATCTTGTCTGTTGCACATATCTTTGTTCTTTAGTGGCTGCAGTAACCCTTTCTCGGAACGCTGCCCTTCTTCGCTCCTTCTTCATATTCCTATTTGGAAATCCAATCGCGTCTACATAGTAAATTTCAACCTTACGACTGCTCACGCGTGCCAACCAGAGAGAGATCAGAGAGAGAGAGAGACAACGCGGCGATTTTAAGTCTAGCCAAATTAGTAAAATTTGAAAAACTAATTGTAAACAGCACTTTGACTACAGAATCTTACAGTTTACAAGTATATCAAGAGTTCGGTCTATTGCATTGTTTGAAAAATGTAGTATTGTGAATAATACTTAAATAAATACTGATCCTTATGCACTGGAATCTATTTTAAACTACCTTAAAAAGTGCTTGTAAACTTTTTTCTAACTTATATAAAAAATATTATTTATTTCCTCATACCATTCCATCCAGTTATACATTCCTACATTTTCTACCTTTTTCCCATTTATTCCGTTACTTTCTACTTATCCTCGTTTATTGTGTGGAGGGGGAGGGGGGGGGGTGATGATTTATTTTTTTTAAGTTTAAACATATATTATACTACTCATATATATAACTTAAGTCACCGCGACAACCCGGAGCAAGTCAAAGCCGAATAAAATAAGAAAAAGTATGATACTTCTTTATTGTAATATTTAGATTTTATATTAAAAAAGTGATACTTTGTGTTTGTTATAGCTATTAACATAGATGTAACAATTCTCTTTAAAACAGTGATGAAATGAGAAATCTACTTCAAAGAAAATTTAAAAAATTTTGTAAACAAATTTTGATATAACTATTTAAAATCTTATTTTATGTAGTTATATAAATGTAGGTATAAAAATTGGTTGAAATATAATAACATTGATAAACGTATTGAATAAAACAATAAGTAACAATTAATGGATTAATGAAGAGGATAATCTACATACTAATGTAAAGTTAGAGCGTGTCTATTTCAATATTTCCAGTTATCTGTTTAGATATAGCATTGCAATAAATATTGTGGATGATGCTTTAGCAATTGTGAATTTTAGTTGCACAATTGTGTTCTAAGTATTTAAACACATCAATAATTTTTTATATAAGAACAATTAATGACACCTTTCAAAATGTCGCCAAAACGTGGCACTGAAAGTATTTGTTGTTTATAACAGGGTAACGGTTATTGCGGACGCTTCAATTATTGAGGAAAGGTATAAATCATTACACAGCCTTTTATTAAAAAATTTAATGCCCAGAAAGAAACTTGGAACGCTGTCGTAAATATAAATATGTATGGTTTAAAATAAAGAACTAGTCAGTCTAGACTGGTTACGTTGGGAGCCGGGAAATATAAGATAACTACAAAGATTTTATGTATTGCAGTTATGCGACGAATTTGTCATATTATTACTGATCCAAGCATATAAGTCAATATGAGCCGTGTTCGGCTCAGACGGCAAGGTACCAAAACCCAAAACAAACATTTTGGTGGCGGGGGGCGAACCTTTAGGCGAGCTTGATTGTTTAAAGTTCCCATATGCACCTGATCTGGAGGTCGGATTGATTACGTATTATGATAACACTGGGAGCATGAATATCCAGAACTTCGCACAACTTAGAAGTATAGGTCTAGCAGTGGCTCGGTCGGTACGACTGGGACTAAGTTCCAGATCTTTACCGATTGGTACAAGCACCACACGGAGAGAAATTCTGTAGTAAATTTTACCATAGTCCGATAGTAATTCTGTCACACACTGCCCAAAGTTGAGATTTTGTTAGAGTCCTAATAATTTTTACAAGAACTTACATAATTTTTATAAGAAACGTGAATAAAAACTACAAAAATAGTACATTTTATTAGAATACGGGAGTAAAAATTACAATGCACTATAGTAAATTTTGAGAGCTTGTAGATAGTACTATCGAACCTAACAAAATTTACTATGCCACTATAGTAATTTTTCTACTCGCGCATGCGCAGTGTGCCGCTTTGATGGGCGAAATAAACGCAAATTGGCGCATGTATCGCTATCATCAGCTATTTAACCTTTCGCAAATTAAAATAATTATTAAGTAAATAATATTAATCATGAATAAATAAACCTATTATCTAAAACATATTATCTCAAAAAAATATTTTTAGATGCTTAATTTTCGTTGAAAACAATCCGGGTGTACTTTTTACTTAACACTTAGTATGTCGGTAACTAATAAGAGGACGACTCGAATTTTCCTACTCAAATGTTTTCAGTGGCGCAGTCGGCAAGACGTCGGATTCCCGACCCAAAAATCGTCGGTTCAAATCTCCACGAGAGCGAAAGTATTTTTCGAAATTTAATTAATTTTTAATATGTTAATATTAATATATGCGATCTTTCTAATGTTAAAATATTATAAATACCGTGTCAATATAAATTTTTTAGAATTATTTTTCCATGGTTAAATTTTACTATAGTGAATTGTAAAAATTCATAGGTTGGCAGTCTGTGAAAAAAATTACTACAGACTATAGTAAAATTTCCTACGATTCTTGTAAAATTTACTAGGAAATTTTTCTCCGTGCACTGCGTCGTACACACGTGCTTTGTTCACCAACACACGGCTGACCCCCGTCGCTGTTTATACAAATAGGAAAATGTTAAATAAGATAATAAAAACATAAGTAAATATAATCAAAGTCAGGCAGATTAAAAATTATGAAACAAGGACATCAAAATTGTATCTTTATTGAGAAGACGATGCGTAAAATACAAAGTCTGTGTGGTATAGTAACCAAAACAGAAAAGCATATAACGACGGTCCCTACGAAGAAAAGCACAACTCAGACGCATACGAAGAAAAGCACAATTCAGACGCATACGAAAAAAGCACAGCTCAAGGCTTCTTATGAAAAAAAGCACAACTCGCTGCGCTCCGACAAAAAAAAGCACAAATCGCGGGTTACGGACGAAAAGAAGCATAGCTCGACAATTATATTTTCATGACTTATACTATTCATTTCGATCTTATAAATAATACACCCTACGAATAGCTAAAATAAAATAAAAATATTTTTCACGATTGCGTTAATAATCACTGCATTGTAACAGATTAAATTATGTAAAATATACAAGCTTTATGCAGGAAGCGCATGACGTACGATAAGAAAAAGAACATTATTTTAAGAATTTTTTTGCCTAGCGGACCGAAAGTGCCACTTTCGCTCCCAGCGCCATATAGCTACAGGTTATATTTTCGACCTCGCGAGACAAAAAAATAGTACACGCACCTCAGGAGCAAATAAAGAATGTCTGAGCGCAGCGATTTGTGCTTTTTTTCGTCGGAGCGCAGCGAGTTGTGCTACTTTTCGTTCGAGCTCCGTAAGTTATGCTTCTTTTCGTCTGAGCTCCGCGAGTTGTGTTTCTTTTCGTAAGAAATTTTGAGCGGTGCTTTTTTTTGTACGAGCCGTCGATAAGTCAGAATGACATATGAAAAGTTAGCAGGAATATAAATTAATTTTTCCGTAGCATATGAAAAATGGATTTATATTCTTCATTCAGGTTCTGCGTATTTTCATATTCATTAATTGCATAAGGAACACTCGTTATGAACAGCATTTCTGAAGTTAATCTTTTTGGATAGTTCTGTTCAACGGTCTGTCTTTAATTTTAACAGATTCAAAATCTAATTCGTGTTCATATTTGTTTTTGTGGATTTTGACAACTAGTTTGTCTTTATTGTTACTTATATGTTACAAATTACGTTTATTAAGCGCACCTATATAATGACCATTGCAATTTTTAAATGAAAACTTATATACTGTATTTGTTTAATTGAACTTATTAGACTTATCTTTTCCAAAAACAACTATATTTTTTGTAAATTTTTAATAATTATTGTGAAGAATTGGATAAAATGGTAACAAAATTTTTAATTATGGCAATTGGTATTTGTTGGTATGTTGTTTGGCATCTTGATTTTGATAAACCTAGATTTTGTATTCTTTTAATATTCTTGCAAAATTGTAAAATATTGTTGTCGTGAAATAATGTTGTCAGATAAAAGAATTGCTCTGTCGATTAACCCTTTAACGCTACAATTGCAGTTTTTGCGTACTCAAACTTAAAATCCATATCCGACTATTTTTGGGTATGCTCTTTCGATTGGCATGTGTTAAAATTCCTAAAATGTGTATATAGTGGTTCTCGAGGTCGCTGATTACGAATCCGCTGTCAAATTTTCCAAATTCAAAATGGCGGATCCAATATGACTGAACAAAATTTTGAGAAATAGTAATTTTTTTTTAAATGTTGATAACGGTTTCGTAATCAGCGACCTCAAAAATCTTATATACCAAATTTCATAAAAAAATCGATTGCTGGAAAAATTCGTACTGAAAGGATTAAAGTACATAACTTCTTAGTCAATTTTATTGATTCTCTTTTGTTTAATAACAAAAAAACAATTCAAAATTTTTCTTTTTTCTTTATTTTTGAATCTGTTACAGCAAGTATTAGCGCCATAAATTTATATTGATAGTTCTTTAAATAACCTACACAGAATGAAACCTTCACAACTAAGAAATTGACAATATTTTCATATTATTTCTGTGGCTTCCCGGAATAACCAAATAAGTCCACTTTTTTTTTAAATCGAGATAACCCCGGATTTTATATCTTCAAATAGACCTTTTTCATTTACCACTTTCAGTAGTAGCAAAAATATTTCTATAAAGCTACAATTCAGCCGAAACATAACCACATAAGTCCATTTTTCAAATTTTGTGCCCGGAATAACCGGATAAGTCCATCATTTTTTTTCGTAGTTATAATTTATTTTATCTATTCAAAATTAATGTGAATATGATGGTTAATATATGTTTATCTGTTTGTTTATTAAAAAAATTCCTATACACTTTCAAATTATAAAAATTTCTAAATTTTACAATATATTAGTACAATACAAATACAATACAAATAGTCGTAAATTTAATATAAATGTCAGAAAAATAGAAATTTCTTGAATAAGTTAGAAGAATTAATTGAACAAATAATACGCTAATTTTACGCTGTAAAATAAAGGCGAACCGCACTATTACATAAGTCTACATTTCCCGGAATAACCAGATAAGTCCATACTTTTTTGAGTTCTTAACGCATCGAAAAATGTATAACCTGCTCAAACCATCGAGTAAATATGTTACAATTGACTAGTCAAGTATCGTCAGTCATCTCGTTTCTCCCGATTTTACGTATAAGTTTGAACATTAAAATCCGTTTTTCTCGGAAACTCGAAAAGCGAACTTATTCCGTTATTCCCGGAAGCCACAGATTTATTTACATGCAAAGCATCTTAAGGAAAAAATTTAGAAAAATCATCAACTATTCAAAGTATTTCTGAAAATCGAATAAGTAGACTCAAAGATGATTCCTCGTTGTTTTATACACCTCGGCGTTTTTGCTCTTTTTGGTGCTATTGCAGTTATAAGGGCGGAAGAGGAAGAAGAAGACAATAATAACAATTCACGTGCTGGTCCGGTAAGAATATTGTCATCTACTTAATTATTACAAAAAATGGGATTATGTAGTATTGGATTTTTGAAGAGCATTTCTGAAAGTAAACATCTAAGCATTTTTCTTACATTTAAAATATACACGAAATATAATGAATCGCCTTTCATTCTTTTGATTGTTGAACGTTTAACTAAATGTACGTGGCAACATTTTTTTTACCGTACCTGTGCGCAGAGTTCGATTTCACGAATAAAAAAGTCATGTGCTAAATGAAGCTTTGTACACGTCGTGTCAAAAACTACTGTTTCATACGCGAGGAACAAGTTATTTTAACCACGTGTGGCCTTTTCGGACTCGTTTCGTGCAGTTGCAAACGTTCACACAAAGATAAAATCACTTTCACACACTAGTATCGAAGTTTACTAGTAATGTTGCAAAATCTATGAAAATTAATGTACATAATACGTTTGCATTACATACTTATAATTTACAAATATTGTTTTAGGCGGCCATAGTCACAGCACTTCTCCGTTCCTTGTTCGTTGGTGTGACAGCTAAATGCCTCAGAGAAGCCGTGAATAAGTGCAAGGGTGAATGGAGGAACCCGGGAAATGCCCTAAGATGTGGCGTACGTATTTATACTTAATTTTATTTTACACTAACTTCTTGCAGTTTGCTTTGGTTTTTAAATTATCTATTTTCATTTTAGCGTGACTTTTTGAGGGATAACAAAGGACGCTGCGCCGTTGACTAAAGAAATATTTTTAAAAACTCTTCTACTATATCTTGTTTCAATTTCAAAAGTTAAAAAGTTATTTCAATCCCTTACAAAAAAAACTGCAGTTTAAACTACTGGCTAAACTATTGGCTCAACTACTGCCAAAACTATTAGCTGGACTTCTGTTG
>JAYJLV010000046.1:1360282-1370624 GCA_036873485.1 Torymus texanus | reverse complement strand
CCGAGCTTGTCAACAATTGCTCGTGTATAACTTGTAAGGCTCACTTGTGAGCGTTACAATATATATATATATATATATATATATATATATATATACACACGAGGGATATCAAAACTACAATACAAAATAACAATTATGATACTAAATACATATAGTTAAGAGAATAATTTAATTCATGCCTTTGCTGTTTGTATGGCAGATTTATATTCATAAAGTATATAAAGATTTAAGAAAAAATTTAAGAGACCAATCTTATCCACCTTAAGGCTTTAGGAAGGCTCTAAATTTGGAATTATGGGCCAGTTGATCGGATGGCTCCTTTAGTTTCCTGGAAGATTAGTTTCTTGTAAACGGGATATAATTTCACAACGAAGTGTTTTAGAACTTATACTCGGAATCAATGTATTATATATCTCTCATTCAAATAGCATTGGTCTCCAAAATGTATTTCAATTATTTATATTTTAATATTCGAGATACTTTTTAATACATAAGAGCTCTGCTAAAATATCCGTAATTATTTTCTGTATAAATATTTTAATTGCAGTGGGAAATGCTGGAAAAATTGACAAAGAAAGTGAAACCAAATGTGGATGTGCTTCGATCTTAAGTGAATAACTAGGTTCTTTTCAAGTTTTGTAGTTGGTTGACTGTTATTAAATAAAGTAATATCATTGCATCCCAGTTCTTAGAGAAAATTAATGAGTGATATTTTTTTTTTAGATGTCTTGGCTAAACACATAGATTCCACTTTCGTTGGTGACGATGGTCTTCTGTTTTCTAAAGCATCAACAAATTTATTTCCCCGTGAGTACGAAGTCATTCTCTTCGCCGTTACGGTATGAGATAAATTATGGTTGAAATTTTGACTTAAAATTTCGACAGGATGAGTGATATCAGGCGTACTGGTAATCGTGACATACATTAAAGCTTCAACTGACTCCATATATGGAAATATGAATTCTCATACGTAGTTGAACATGTTCAGTGTAAGAGATCTAAGTAAGAGAAGTTATATTCTCTTCATGGCCAATGTAAAGCAGGGATCTGTATTTATGGACTCTAAGTAAATTTTTACGATTAAATTATCAATCTTGCCATATGCCACTGTTTAACGGTGTCGCTTATCGCAGACCATAAACTTTTTATAATCAATAAATCTTCCTTATAGATCGAAAGTCTTAAGTAATCTTCTTTGCTTCATCTAATAAGGTACAGTTTATCTTAATTTCTATATCTTTAATAAGTACCCTTAAGTTGATTCGAAGGCTTTATATAGATACAGGTGTCGATGCCACGGTTCAAAAATCCCTTATAACATCCCATTAACATTATCCAACTTCAGTTTATTGAATATTGCCATGAACAATTGAAACGACCTGATTCTCGCAAGCGATACGATGATCTCCATAAACTTGGTTATGGGCTTTTATAAAAAGTGCAATTTCAACTTCCTTTGTTCCAAAATTTTATTTACATTTAATTAGTTTCGAAGAATCACTATCTTATCGATCAGTTTAGCGTTGCTAAATAATTGTGTTAAGTCCCAAATGTTATTGCTTCCCAGACTGTTGATTATCTCAGGTTGTTGATGTCGTAGACAGGTTCAAACAACGCCTTTTGATTATACCTGCTCAGTGCAGCAAACAAATCAATTTCCGAGACAAGCGTACAATTTCCGAGTATAGTGTCGTAAAATAAAGTGCTGTCATTGACGGATACACCGGTTACGTTTTGCACTGCTCCTCTGATGGTAGGTGATAGAAAAGGGGCAGCTGTATAATACAAAAAATCAGGAAATTAGATGTCAACATCTGGTATCATTGATGATGGCTGATCCTCACATTTCGTGATCTCTAATTTTTCTAGTGTCTATAAACCCATTAGAGTCATTGCAAAGGTATGAAATACATCCGCTATTAATACTCTGTAGGTTTCTAGATATTAGACTGTTAGTAAGACAGCAAAGTCTGCATTTTCGACATTTTTTCGTTGGCTGGCCGGCTAGTAGATTTTCGTTCTTAAAACACTCTGACTTTGCATGTCCCTTCTTTTTACAGAAACTACAATTGTATTTAGGTTTTCGTTTTTGTAGTCCCTTATGAGTTCCACCGTATGTATTATCTCTGCCAAAATCGTTAGCGATAGAGTCACCAAAAATCGTTAAGTAGATGAAACTAACGAACAATGATGCTACTATCATTCTTCGTTGAGCTTTCTTTTGATGATGTGAAACTCCAGAGTGGACTCATTAATCAGATATCTGTATAATTTATGTTTCAAATATGACGGAAAACTGAAAATTTACTGCATTTGCTTTATCGTTACCCTCAGTGTTAAAATATGTTTTAAATATGTATGTCACATTCCATAGAATTAAACATAAAAAACATATTTAAGTCACTATGCCAATACTTTGTTAAGAACGGTTAATCACCTAAACAATTGCCGAATTTGCATAGGTTTTCCGCGGACACGCATGCAAAACTTAATTGCGCCCAGAGTTACTTAATTTCCGTGATTGGTCAAGATGCAGTTCAATTACTCCTCCAAGTGCCAATTTTATTTTTGGGAAAATCTCTCTAGCATCCAAGACTACAAAATAATTGTCAACACCTCTAGTTGCTACTTAAAATTTTTCGCGGTAAATGAGGTGCAAATGAAGGTGGTTGAGTTTAGACGATATTTTTATTAGTTGCCAATCATTTTGTAGCCTCTTTAGATGCTAGGAAGTTTTTCCCAGAACTGAAATTTTTGGCAATCTCAAAAACCGTTGATTTTTATTCTTGATTTCTCCCGACAAAATGGGGAGTTGAAGGGAGAGTTTTTGCTGTTTTTGATGTCCTTACATTTTTACTTGTTGTTCAAATAATTTTTGTTGCTGTGAAATCGATTTCGGGTGGAAATCAATTGTTTTCTTTGCAGCTGCAACGTTGCAATCTTTAACCACATTTAAATCTATATCATGATTGGGTAGATTAATAATCGAATTTATTAAAGAAATTGATCCTGGAGCAAGTAAAATTTTATTTGATAAATTTTCATAATATTCAAATTACAAATACGAATAATTAGATAATTGTAATTCAATCTGATTCTATCAGCCTTAATAAGATAGACGTTGATTTTCAATTGTTTTGAACAATACTGCATTAGCCAATTTCGTTGGTAAAACTTTTATTTATCAACACTAGCGTTATTGAATTGACGCGACATTGGAAATCGATCAATACACCGCAGTGTAAACTCACATGTGTGCATAAAAGAAAAAAAGTCAGAGACAAATTTGACTATTATTACAATTTCATTTTAGGATTCGTAAGTTATTAAGATCTGAAATTTAAAAAATATAAAAATTTCATTATCAATGAATCAAAATTTATAATTCTTTTTTCTAATTTTTAGTATTTACCTCGATGATATGCAGTTATAAAAGAACAAAAGAAATAAAAAATTATTAAATTATTAAATTATTGAGATTTTCATGATGAAACCATATGTGCTACTAATTTATTTTAAAATGATAATTTTTCTTCTAATTAACATAAAAAATGATGCTAACTTCATTAATAAAACTGTTTTGACAAAGAGTCAATGAATTAAAGATTTCCACATTAATTTATTGCTGAGTCGTCAACATTTTTCTACGGTTTATGAGCAAAACTAATCATTTGATTTTTTAAGATTAATAAAAATAAAAATGAGTTGTTTTAAACTCTTTAGTAAAATAGCGTCAAGATATAAATAGTTACTGATAAAGCTTCTATCATTGTGTCTGATCCCGATACGAAGAAGATGCCGATTTAGCAAAATAATGTGTAACTAATGCAGTTAGCTAGCACTATCATGATTAGCTCATATGAGAAGAAATATCTGATTACAAATTAGGATGTAAAAAATTATTATAATAGTTTACTTGTGGGTCAAAAAATTTTGTATTTTATTAAATATTAAGTTTTACTAAAGTAATGTTTGTTTCACAAGAATTTTTCTTTTTTTTAATATAGTCTTAAATTAGTATTTAAACTATATTTGACTCAGGGTAAATATGTAATATATGAAACATTTAGTATTTTAGTTTATAATTTACGTTAATTTTTACACAAAGATGAAGTAGGAAAAATTTATAGAATTTATAGCTTGTAGCAATTCCTATCACCAGGCTGTCTGTTCAACTATATTTAGAAAACACAAGAGGAACGAAAATATATTTCTGCGGGTCATGTCAGCGCTTCTTTAACTATACATAAGCATACATGCATGCACTAGAAGTAGGTAGTAAGCGCCATATGAGGTAGAAACGTGACTACGCGACAATTTGATAGTAATTAGCGAGAGGGATTGTTCACCTGAGCCTTTATATTTCGCTTGCCCATTTTCATCACACGGGGCTTCTCCTCGTTCGTCCCTGGAGTCAATTCCCGGAGCGAGACGGCGTCTCCGGTTACTTGACTTTCGCAACTACTTCGTCGACTCGGCCTTCTGGCGCTTCCCACTCTGCCGATGCCTCCGACCTAAATAACATAAGCATTCAATTTACGATATCGCCTCGCCTAAATTACTCACGCTACTTGATATATCTAGAAAAAATAATTCGTCCGTGTATCGCTGTACATTTCATAAATGTGGATGTAGGTAATAGCAGCAGTAAACGAAAGTTTGTCGCCTCCGTACTTCTCACTTGCTCCCTTATATTTTTCCCTCTTCCACAGATTTTCTCTATCGCACTTTTACTCTTTTCTTCGGTTCTTTTCTTTTCTCTCTTTTTTCCGACGGCTCTACTACTCCACGTCTATTGAATTACGGAGGAGACAGAGAACGTTGAAGGTTTTTCGGTCATATAGAGAGAAGGAAAAATTGTGCTTTTAGCCTTTTTCTTTTCTGTCTTGTGACTCACTCGATGACCGTATCGGCACGGCAATTCAGCGAAAAATATCTCTGATCTATTTTTTCCGAAATTGCAAGAATTTAATAGAGAGAGAGTTATATATTTATTTTACAGCAGTCGCTGAACGTAAGTATTTTTATAAAGCGAAAAACAATAAACAGCGTGTAGCATATACTTTGAAATTACTGGCTAAGCAATTTTTCAGCGGCTTCTAAACCTAATATCTGCAAATACTTTTTATAGATTTTTTATACATGTATTGTTATTTTCATTTTTTAGCGATTTAAAAATCCTAATAAGTGAAATCCTGCGAAGAAAATTACAGTTTTAAAATATCTTATTATTTGGGATACAAGTTTTGTTTGGGGTTCGCAAGTCATGTTAGTTTTATAACACGCTTACTAAAAGATCCTTTTCTAACTTGAAAGTCTTTTTTAAAATCTTTATCAAGAGCTTATATATAAATTTATTCAAGTCTCTAAGAGCTTTCATTTACAAAAGAGCCACCTAAAGTTAAGATTATTTAAGTTTTGGCTTTTTATGAGTAAATTCTCGTATTGTAATAAAAAGCAAAGGCAATTATAATAAGTTTATTTTAAATAAGAAGTTATTTATTTGTTTGTTGCAATGATTGTAAATCAATATTACTAATTTTGTAATTAAAATGAATTTTACGTTATGTTTTGAGATATTTTATTAAATTCAAATAATGTTTGGTACATTATTTTACATGATAAATTCATTTTATTTTATATATTAAATCTCGACTAAAAATGTCAAAATGCGCGCTAAATAAATTATAAATCAGTTCAATTATTTATTGAATATATTTAAAATATAAGAATATATAGCATATTATATTGCATAGATATACATTCATTCTCTATAACCTGTTTAATAGTCAATTAGTATATTGCAGTTAAGTGTTACGGGATACTTAATAATATTTTCAAAAATTTCTTTTATTTATAAGAATATTATTATTGAATTTTTATTGCACACAGAGGATAATTCAGTATTCCTATAGTATGTTAAATATAAAGCTGTACTCGGTAGATACTATATATGAGAAATATATAAAGTAAGGTAAATATATAAAGTAAGGGAAATATATAAATACCTTTAAGTGAGTGGACCTGGAAGACGAACATAACTGGCTCTGAGTCTGACCGTTGCTATAGTGCACGGAAACCTGGGAACTCCTCGAGGGCGTTCTCTCAAGCGTGTTGTTGCACTTGGTGTTAAGAGTCTCGGTACTCGGATACGAAACCGAGATTTTGATGCGATCGCGGCGCGATGGGCTGCGGGCCACCGTACTACTCGCACAGTCGCTGCTTCGGGGGCTGCCGTTACTCCCGTTGTACTCGCTTGCCCGACCTCGGTGTATCCTTAGGGTCAGCCGCTGTTCGTCAAATCTGTAACATAGAGGTGCACACCTTCATTATCCTACCTTGCTATG
Source organism: Torymus texanus (assembly GCA_036873485.1). Classification (NCBI taxonomy): domain Eukaryota; kingdom Metazoa; phylum Arthropoda; class Insecta; order Hymenoptera; family Torymidae; genus Torymus; species Torymus texanus. The sequence continues at coordinate 1,364,277 of JAYJLV010000046.1, read as the reverse complement.
ACGACCTTAGTACCTCTTTAGCCGGAACTCGATAATGAGTACAAATTACTCGAGGCGACGTGGAACTTCTATACAAAAGCTTTCAATCATTTGAAGTTCTTCAAGGCAAGACAATTATTCATCGACATAAGCAGCATTCATTTTTCTCTTTTTTCATAGAAAGAACAAAATACTGTATCACTCTTGAACTACCATTTTGTTTATCTTGTATATAAAACTCTCATGACAAAACACTTAAAGATTGGCGAACAAACTTATATATATTTATATACATAGAGTAACCTTGGGACACTTTGAGGAGTGTAATTAATGCCTATATATAATACAGAGATGATGTACGATTTCTTTATAATTAAGCAGTCGAACTCCGGGAAAAAACCCTAGCTCTTCAAAGTGCCCAATTCTAGAGAGTATATATTTATGTACACACACACGCACGCACGCACGCACGCACGCACGCACGAACGCACGCACGCGGTATACCTGTGCCTGTACAGCTTTATTGGTCACATCCTATAGAGAAGTAAATTAGTTTATGAAAAATTAAATTAACTATATTTAATTATTTTACAAAACCAAAGTTTAATAGCTTTCATTATGAAAAAATATTATTCAATATACCTCATTTTTAATTGCAAAATATCAGAATTATGATTTTATTTTGGATAAAATTAATTAGGACAGTAATTAGAACTACCTGCGAGTTAGGAATTTTGCTCAAACTTTAGAATATGTTTTCGGTCGTAAAAATATGTAGTAAGCCATAACAGTAAATCGTAAAGGCTCTATAAGGCTCAAGTTAAAGATATTTGTTGTCTTCTTTTAAGAAATTGTTGAAGAAAAATTATACTTCAAACGATAGTCAAATAATCTAAGAAATATGCATGTACAACATTCAGAATATTCTATAGAAAAAGAGAGTTTTGATCCACTTTTTTCAGAATTAAAGAAAATTAATTTTTATTATATAGTTTCAAATTAAGCAAAGAAAATGAAAATCCTCTAAATTATGAGCAAAGTTAAAATACAGATCTTTGTTAATTATTAGTGCCTTTTCTTTGATTGGAAGCTCATTTTCTATTTTTATAGTTATTTATGCAATTTTTTTAGATTTCATAATTATTGTTTGAAGAGTCTCTTCTTTCAACATTTTATTAAAACCATGCTAAAAAGATTCATAACTCAAGATTTTTAGAACACTACGATCGACTATTGTGGCTTTCTGTTTTTTATTAAAAAGTATGCTAAAACAGTTAGGAGAATAGTAATTCTGGTATGACTACAAGAGACATTAAAAATAATTTTGAACAAAATTGAATTTTTACGAAACTATTTAAGATGTTGTGCGCGAAATATGTTCGGTGAAATGGTATTCTACACACACCACGATGTTTTGATTTCCATCAGTTGGGCGAGTGAGTGGGTGATGTGGTAGAATTGGATTGTACAGAGAGGAGCAAAATGGCACATGAGAAGGATGAGGCAGAACAGAACAGAAGGAGGAGAAACAGAGTGCATAAGAATGGAGCAGATATAAAAATAAATAAACAAAAAGGTCCTTCATGCGAAAATAACAATAGATGGAAATATTCGGGAGGGAGAGAGAGGGAGAACGCGTAGAATTGTCGCTGGTCTAGTGTGGGTTCATTCGCGGTGGGCAGGGGAGTATTTCGCGTATAAAATAATTTTTATTCTGGATGAATTAAGTAAATACCGCTAAAGGTAAATATTTTTAGTACAATTCAGAAATGATACCTATATTTCATGACTATTTTTAAGCACCGACGCTACTCGGTAGAGAATTATAGTTTCACTATCGTGTTAAATGTATCATGTAAATAATTAGCATTTTATAGCTTCAAAATATATTTTGGATCGTTAAAAACCTTAGAGCACATTTGACATTGTATATACAAATGGACGTATATAGGAGTGCAGCCCACAAAAACGAGACAGCTATCGCGCACGGAATTTGTTGTGCAAAATGCACTGGGTTCAACGCCTTACAATCATACGATAAGTCTCACAGACTAAAACAAAGGACATATATTTATTCCAGATGAAAACTTGAGTTTAAAATGTAGAACGATTTTTTAAAAGAATACCATTTTTTCAAAATAAATTTTTTCTTTTGAAAGTGCAAGTCTTAAGCTAGAAACCCCCAAAATTTCAGGTTGGAGAAATGCGTGCGATTAATAAGTAATAAAATTGAAAAAACAACGACGAGCAGCCGAGCTCACGCTCCACGTTGCATTGTTTCATACTTAAAATATAATCTTTGATTAAATATATATCTGAACTTAATTAAATAGTTCTTCTTTCGAATTTAGATTTCTTCACTTTTTTGGTAGGTGAGAATAATTCGAAAATATCTAATGATAAAAATGGTTTTAATCGTAGCCTTTTATTATGTATTAATAATTTAATACAATGAAATGATAGAATTATTAGTACTGTTCTTGCTAATTTTAACTTTTGTTTTAGTTAAAACTCGACATTAGTTAACCTCTTTTTTCTCTTTTACATAAACTTAAGACTCGTTTTTTTCATTTTTAAACAATGATCTTCACATTTGCAAACCTCGAGGGAGTTCTTATTCAAAGGAGAATTTTGAATTTCTTTCGGTTTCTTGAAAAAGTACGTCTTTATTGCTCAAGATGCGGCATAGTCATTTCACATGTATTTTTTTATAATGCATTTTTTTCGTGCGCGATTATATGCATGTGCTGCTCTGCTTTAACAGAAACGTTTTCAATCAAGAAGATTATGGAAGTTGTATTCGTTTTTAAAAAAAGATGCACATCTCTAGCGATGAACAGAATACCTTTTTTGGCGAAATTATTAGGATATTTTTTTATAGTTAGTTATGATTTATGAGATGAAATAAGTTACTAAACAACAATTATTTTTTTAATTTAATTTTCTCTAAAAATGGGCCACTGTTGTCAAACTATACAGATTAGTGACTTACAAAGGGATGATCGGGGATGCGGGCCCTTGTATTACGCTGAAACTGTAGGAGGTACTTCTATATGACAAATAAGGAGACACGTGTCTCGGTGCTTTTGTGATTGGGCCTTTTGTTTCGAGAGTCTAAGCTAGTTTATGTCTAAAAAGAACAATTTTTTATAAAAATAGGATCTTCTTCTTTAGTTATAGAATTTTGAATATTTCGGTAATGTAAGCGGACTACTGTAACGGAGGCTAAAAAGCTTCAATTTAAGCTTTGTTTTGTTAAAATATGTCGATTTATTAAAAAAGACTGAAAATTTGGCATTTTTTTTAAGCATTTAACGGATAGTATTTTATGCTATCTTCTTACTACATTTTAGATATAAAATATCTTGAATCTCACAACAAAAAATCCATTCACAAAAACCCCAAGACACGTGACTCATTATTTGTTATATAGAAGTACCTCCTACAGTTTCAGCGAAATCCAGAATCCGCATCCCTGATCATCTCTTTGTTAGTGTTGTAATGAAATGATTGTGTAGCGTGTTGAGAAATAAAGAAGTACTTTTTCAAGAACCCTAAAAAAAATTTTAAATTCTCCTTTGGATAAGGACTGCCTCATGGTATTGCAATATGAAGATCATGCTTTAAAAATGAAAAAATGAATCTTAAATTTATGTAAAAAAAAAGAATAATGAATTAGAAACGACGAAAAATAAAACAAAGGTTAAAATTAGCAAAAATAATACCATTAATTTTACCATTTCATTAATTTAAAGTGTTAACACATGATAAATCGTTACAAGGATTTTCGGTATCAGAAATCTTCATATAATATTCACCTGTATTTAAACCTTATAATGTTTTGCGTATGGAAGACTCATTTAGCTATCTATCTCTCGAATGGCATGGAAAAGATTTTTTTTTTTTTTTTTTTTTTTTTTTTTCTTTTCCCTGTTTCTTTACAATCTGTCTTGTTGACAATAAGTAAATCATATACAATTCTTTACAGTAACACGAAAGTATTAAACCCACTGGTT
>JAYJLV010000046.1:1341020-1351036 GCA_036873485.1 Torymus texanus | reverse complement strand
GGGCATAATTAGTACTACACAATAATACAGATAAATTAATACAAAATAATGTATTTGACCTTGAAATTGAGATACCCTGAAATTTTTCGAGTTATAGGTATCTCAAAATCCTGACGTGATAGACTAAAAGTAAGCTCATATCTGAGATCAGCCCATCAAAAGATAGTCAGTGCTCTGGGTTTGACCATTTTCTTTTTTTTGTGTGGTTGTGTTATTAGACCACTTTATTTTTCATTACAAAACTATGTAGGAGGATGTAAGAGTAATATAATAAAATAAAAACATAACTAAATAATATTTTTTACACATTTTCACTTTCAAAAATCACATTTCCTAAAATATTTTGTAATTGTCAATTTAAAGACGAAGTTCCTTTTTTCTAAAATTGAAATTTAATCCAAACATTAAGACATATTAGGTGGCAAAAATCAAGAATTGAATTCCATTTGATAAATGACATGAAATACCATTTTAAATACAATTACAAAATATCTTAGAAAAATTTGTAATTAATTCTTGATTTTGAACTCTGAAACTATTCATTTGATTTATTTCTCTAAACTTACTTAGTGAAAATGTAATAAATATGCGTTTATATTTAAGTATTGCTAATTTCGAATAATGCTGATTTTAATGCAAATAGTGTAGCTTGTATAAAGTCCATTTTTGTATAGAACAATGTAATTTTTCAAGACATCCTATATTTTAACAATATCTACATATTTTTAATTCAAAACTTACAATTCATTTTTAAATTATAAACTGATGATTTTAAAATGACTTTAAATTTCTTGATTCTTAAAACGGCAAATCAAAGTAAATTTTTAAAAATAACTTTTTCCTAGAATAATATAAAAAATCATGATATTTAAAGTATATATAATTTGCTTTGTTTAAAATTTTAATGTTTATATACATTTTTAAATTTGAGTTTATTTGTGACTAGTAAATCAAGGAGCGCGAGAGCGCTCCAAAGGCAAGTATTCGTATATAATACGTTAAAATTTTGACATGAAAATAATGGCATTACTTATATTATTAAGAATATCCAAATTTACTTTATTATGAATGTTTTGTAAAATAATATTTTCCATATAAAAAAGTATAATTAATCTTGATTTTTTATAATTACACAAAAAAAGTATACAAAGAGATCAAAGTTTGTATATCTTACCTATGAAGTTTGCTGGTAAAGCTGTCATTTACACAGAAATAATGTGAAGGTTCAATTTCTTTTGTTCGTGGGTACTTTAACAAGACTCGCTGTGTTGCTTTACCCATAGCCAATGACTGTAATGCTCTTATTAAGTCTCTTTCAGGAATATCTGTTTCATTCTGTATTTCCTCATATGTTAATCTTTCTCTGTTATTGAACAACATGAGAACACACATTTGGTAAGTTGAAACTTGAATGATGTGTTTTCGTGCAGTGATTGTTCCACTGCTACTGCGTTGACTGTTATTTCCAAATCCTTGAGATGAAGAAGATGGACAATCAAGGCTACTTTCTTCTCTTCGTGGTCCGTAGAAAACCGCATTTAAATCTGCTGAACCTGTTAACAAATATTATTTATTATTTCAAATCAATGTTATTAGAATATTTAATCAATATTACTGTTGAAGAAAACGAATGTAGCATACCTAATTGTGGTTGTAATGTTAGTTGACGACCACTATGTTTACCAAGATAAAAACGACGAAAGGCATCAAAGGCATCACGAGGTGCAGAAGGCATACTGCATTTGGGAGTTGCAGCTTGAGTTGGCCAAAATCCTGTTGTCAAAACTCGTACACTCAAATCGACACCACTTAATGTCATCTATAAATTTTAATTAAAATGAGATATTAAAATTTATTCTGTAACATTTTTTATTTATGTGTTTGCTCTGTAAGTAAATATATATGACTGTGATAAAGAGATACTATCTTTGATCTGAAATTATACTATACACTGCCTTAGTAAGTTCATTTATGCATGTTTCTACAGATTTTTCATCTCATTTCTCTGAGATATGTTGTGTTTTTCTTTATCTTTGATAATAATGTTATCTATATTCTTGTTAATTATGGATATATTATGGAAATTTATTTTATTTATTATTGTAATTTGAGTTCCAGAAGAAAATTGTTTATTTTAATTTTTCTAGAAAATTGAAAAATTTAATTTGTTTACTTTTGTAATTTTCTTTTTTGTTTTCATCAAACAATTCTAAATCTTTTAAAACACTTTTTTTCTTAGGTATACTGAAAAAGTAATATTTTTTTCTTAAAATTGTGGATGTATATTATCAGATCAAGTAGACAGAATATTCATCATGATGTGCGCGTGCACATTTGTAATAACATATTATAAAGAAAAAATAAATTGGATCATGTGTTGATATAAAACTTCTGCTCATTCAGTAATAGTTTACAGAACTAAAATTCAGATTCATCTTCTAAAAACTGAATACTCCTTCATTTTAATACATGCAACATCAAATCCGGTGAAAAAAGTATTTGAATAATTTTGAACAGTAAGTTAGGCCAAACTAAAGAATTTATTTTCGATTCTATTTTGATAACAGTACTAATTTACCTTAAATATGTATAAAATATTATATTCTAAATCTTAGTATAGTAAAATGATTGTGATTGATTAATTTGAAATGGACTAGTATCAGAAATTGAAGAGTACATCACATAAGAATTATAAATTATAATAAAGTACTATATAATAATAAAATATTTTACTTACTCCGCATGCTAATGTATGTTCCTTAAATTCTTCCATGATAGTATTACTGACTGTAATGTCCTTAAACATGCCTTCTAATTTTGATGTGAACTGGCAACCACACTCAGTCTAAACAAATTAAATTTAATTAATTGATGAGAATATTGAAATTAGCATATTTCCTTATTTTTTATGTAAATTTTTAGATAACTAATAAAAATAGTATTAATTTTGAATGTTCATTATTACTGATATATTCTTTTTTTTTACTCTAAATATAAGCAAATCTAGAAATATTTGAAAGAATCAAGATTCACAGTTCTCGTAGCAAGCAGAATATTAACATTGTATACTTCTAGACTTTACATGTTTAACGATGCTAGTAGCCAAAATTAATTGATTTAAAAATTTAATAATTTGATATCATAAACTTACCTTGAGTTTTGATATCATATTTTTTTCGCTATCATCAGATACTGATTTGTTCAATAAAAGTCGCTTGGCCAAGTGTTGTTTGTAATATCTTTCAAACACATCCTTTTCTTGAAGAAACCTAAAAAGTACCATGGTTTTATCCAAAATTCCTTCAATTTCTTGTTCTGTCATCTGTAAGAAAAAATATCAAAGTAGTAAAATTTTAATAATTCAACATACTTAAACAATAAATATCTCAAATTCAAATAAATATAAAATAAACTTACTCCTTTAAGACCCTTCTTTAACTTATCATCAATAAATAATGACAAATATTCAGGACTTTTTGTATTAAGATTTAAAAAGTATTCAAAATCTGATGCAATCATCTGCTTGAATTGTTTATCATTACTAAATGAATAATGAAGAAAGTGTTCAAAACGGTCCTTTAAATCTAGTAAATTTTGGACAAATTGAACTGCATTGGCACCAGAATCTTGTTCTTCTTGAACTAATGCACGCCCCCGTTCTCTTAAATACTGTGATACACAACCACAAACAGTATTCAAACCATCAGTAACTCGAGAAAATAATTTATACATACATCCAAGATCTTCAGTCTTCAAATTTTGAAGCATGTGTACAACACCACTATTTTCCATCTAGAAGAACCAATGTGTTAATAACCATTTAAATCTTAAGTAAAGATTTTTTATCAAAGCTTACCTCTACAATAGTTTTCATATTCTTTTTAATTAGTTCTTCTTCAACAACTTCAACTATTCTGGGTTCTGTAGATTCATCCAAATAGTGTTTAGCCCTTTCTGATTCTTCTGTAATTCTTGCTTCGACTTGCTTTATGTATACCGATGCACTATTTTCTGCTAAAAATTTTTGTGATTCCATCTAAAAAGAATTAAATTTATTAAACTAAAATTAGCTAATTGTTTTCACTAAAGTACACATCAATTGATGAAATTTACCTTGTAAAATTCTACACTTTGTTGTAAGAAAGGCCGCTCAAAATCTTCTTCATAAACTTGACGATTATTAATGCCGAGTAACATTAACATTTGACAAGCATTCTTTATCGCTATACGATCAACTATTTCACCCTTTCGTTCTCGAGCAACCATACCCAGCAATGTCTCACGCAAATGATCTCTTATACATCCATATCTAACAACCTACATGCATGAATAAGACAGAAATTTTCGTGAAATTTTATCTTTAAATAATATTTTATTCATTTTGAATAAATTCTCATTCAAATTTATTTTTAAAATTCATAAAATAATATAATAAATTAATTAATTACATCATTACTAAAATTTTTTTCAAATGATTAGTTTAAAAACTGTAGCAATTAGCTGCTTTTGATAATTTAATAGTTGAAATATTTTTAATTATGTAAGAAAAATTAAATTATTAATTCTTTTGTAAAGTAAATTTATCTCAAATAAAAGAATAGATACATAATTTTGTTAAATTTTGAATATAGTAAATATAAATACTTTTTTCAAATCTTGTATCAAGACCTTATATCATGAAGAAATAAAAACAAATATTTATTAAACTAAACTGAAAATTTAACTTATATTTAGGAAGAAAATCTTTGAATTTACCTGATCGCGGAATATAATCAGTCCCAAATTAAATACATTGTCTACGCTGTTTTGCTGTACATAAACTCTATCCATGTACATAAGAATGTCCCTTATCATCACCATAGATGTTTGATGATCATTCCAAGCCTGATTTAGTGTCTGTAGGAAATTGTTATGAAGAGAATCCAATACATCTTTACGGACTTTATTTACTAAGTGGTGAGTAATAACTTCTTTGAGTCCTGTGTACAGTCTTTCACCATATTTATGCAAAACCATAGTATATGCATTACGATAAAGTTCTTCGAAACTAAGACTGGAATTATTTTTCTTTTGTATTTCTTGGATTGCATTTTTGAGAAGAACCCAGATATTTTCCACATATCTCTCATCCATAGACGTCTGAAATTAAAAGAAAATATTTATCAAATGGATACACAATATATAATTTCAATAATTATGTTCTCACGAGTCTTTCTGTGATCATAAAAGGTGTTAAATTTTTCATTAATCTTGAATCTGAATACTTATGGTATAAACTTTTGCAATTGTTTTTTATAGAAGAGTCTACAAATTGATTGAAATCCATGATTTTACAGAGACATTAATCTTGTATATGTCAAAGATATGTAAGTAAACTGAAATAGATTCTCTTTTACATCTTAATTTATATTTTTTTAATTTTTTTAATGTAAAAAAAATTGAAAATGAAAAGCTTAATATTTTATTATCCAGTAACCAAGGAGATTTAATATAGAAATATTTAACCTATAACTGGCTTAAAATTTTTTGACAGCATAAAGAAACTGTACTTGATATATAACAACAATAAACTATAATCTTTCATCTAATTATAACTTCATTGTTTGAAGACTACCTTTTGTATATAAATAAAATAGATGAAATAAAGACATATTATCTATGAATTATATGATTTGTTCCATATTAACAATTTTAGATATTTTTGAAATGATCATATAAAGTGTCAAGAGAGCAAAGCTAGAATATATTTACAAGATAGAACTTACAGGAAAAGCTCTGATGCGCATTTTGCTTTCTTTCTTCGGTAAAGTACTCTTCATCATGCTTTGTTGTTGTTTACTCTGATTACTATTTTCTTGCCGTCGAACCAACGGTAAACTCTCTAATCCACAATTTTCTCATTGACTGTGACACACTTAGTCTCCTTCTTGAGGGAACAACTTTTTTTCAGATGATATTTAACAGTAGCAACATTATTCAACAGAGAATCCACATTACATCCTGTATACTGAGTAATATATACCAATCCCACCTTTCCAATGAACTGGATTTGTCATTACATTTTGGTAGAATTAACTCAATCAAAACATTACTTCATTAGTGATGGTATAAGGTAGACGATAAACGAGAATTAATGTGGATTCACTGCAAAGAACACATGTCAAACAAATCTAGGACCAAAATAAAACAAATAGAATCTAACCATGACTCAATTTAACTTTATAGACAATGTTGTACTTTTTCTTTTTCTCACTTTTCTTTCTCACACGCGGAAAAAATAGCACTATTAGATACACTACATATACATTGCAGAGTGAAAGTTATACCTATCTGAAATAAACGGAAAAGAAATGCATTGAACGTGATGAACTAGAACAAGTGAGTAAAACGAAAAGGAAAAGAGTCAAAAAAATTAAAACTAATCTAAGAAAACGAACAATGTAAAAAAATTTACCACACAAGAACGTCGGATTTTTTCGCAGTTTCTAAAATGAGACCTAGACTGCTTGTGCCTCTTCGATTTCCTAGTTACCTCTTCTGCATTGTATTACGGTAGCACAAAACAATAGAAAACTGAGAGGATGGTAAATACGAAGAAAAATGAGTAAAACACCTCCGAGTTGGCGCAGGCTACGTATTTGTGTACCGCTCTCTTCCGCACAGCCTTTATTACACTTCTATTGTATGCTCGACAGTTGTCCTCTCTATCTCTCTCATTCCTTCCGACGCAGCACGCGTGTGGTGTGCTCTCACTCTCTTTCTCTCTCACGCGCTCCCTCTCTCTAGCTACACGGGTACTTGGAACGATGGCGGACTGACGGTAGATCTCTTCTTGCGAGTTGTGACATGGTCGCCAGTCTTGTCGCGACAATTGCTCTCCTCTCTCCTCGCTCGCCCAAGTTCCAACGACACGCTACTCTACTCCACTCTTACGGAATCCGACTGCAAAGTGTACGTGCACTTCGTTTAGAAAATAAAAAGAATAGTGGTTGTTATACTTCTTAACAAGGAAGACCAAAAAAAATAAAAATTACTTCGGAGGACGCACAGAAGCGCTTTACGAGCGACGGAGCGACGTCAAGCGCGGCCTCTAGCTAGTATGCGTATACGAGACACTGGAATGACGGGCTTCTGACGATCTCGTCCGCAGGAGATCGGTCACGTTTATGGCTTTACTATATGTGGCTGTGCTGGCAAGGAGCGAGAGATAGAACGAAAATCTACTATACGCTGCATAACATGTTGCTTATTGTTCCCTCTTTTGTTCGGACCTTGCTTATGCTTGCACATTTACGATAAACTATAATTAAGGGTATTTTACACCTGCTCAACATAGTCCCAAGTCCAGTTTTCTAATTAGCTAGTAATATAAATAGTAATTATTTTTTTATCCGTATATTAACTAACCTACTGCCTTCAACATCTAACATAATCAGATCCCCAACCCCTCCCTGATTATGTTAAGTTGAACCTTTTTCAACAATGCTTTCCTGAAAACGAATAATGTATTATAGGGTAACAAAAAGGAGCGAGATCGCACGACTCAAATTATTTCAACATATAGCAAATCTCACACCATCCCCTCTTTCCCTCCTCGTTGCTGACTTTAGCAACGCTATAGCACGCGCCACGCCAAACAACTGAGAACTGTCAAATAAAAGCATGTGCGTTTTTCCACATAAAATATAGTTTGAAATACTTCTTAAAATAACTAAAATTATAATGTTGAATGAATGAAATTGTCTTTGTAATTTGTTACTAAAATGTTCGGGAGATTGTGCGATCAGAAAACCCCCAGTACATATGCATAAAATCTGGGGTATATCTGATTAATAGCCTGACTTCGTAACTGATTTTTCACATTATTTGTCACCTGTTTTTCTTTCTTTGTAAAAGTTTTCTTAAAAACTTTAATTACCACAAATAGAAATTCATACCAAAATCAGATGATTAATAAAGTGAAAAATCAAATAAGAGATCGGCTGAAATGTTAGATAAGAAGTCAGATGATTAATCACCTTATTAATCACCGATTTTCTTTTAACTATGGAATTTTTTTAACATTAGGGTATTATTACTCACGGTTATAAAATTACCGAAGGCTTAGTTAAATTTTTGCAAATCCAGAGAAACCGTAAGAAAAGTTATTGATGTTTATCTTTACAATTTTAACATAGTCTTATAGAGAACAACAAACATTTTTATATATTATAAGGCGTTTACCATTCTGTTTTTGTGTAAAACTTTTATTGTTCCTAAATAAATATCTAGGTGATGTCAGAACCACGCTGATTGGTTGCAATTTTTCTAACCTCATAATATCATAAATAAAACAAGTATACAATCGAAAAATACAAAAATGTGATGATCACGTGTTCTTGTTATAATAAGGAATGTTTATAAACGTAATACAGTATTTAATAATTTTTTATTCAAGGTGAACAATGGGAAAATCCGGCGTGAGGTGTGGATGCCGCTTATTCACATAGAAAATTGTAAGATGACAGTCATTTTGACGTTATTCTGTGCGTCATTTTTAAGAATATTGTATTATATAAATTATTTAACATTTTGTTTATTAAAAAAGTTGTGATCACGCATTCTTTACACCATAAAAAATCGTTAGTAACCTAATTTTCAATATCAAGAAGTAGATTTCGCGTAAACAATGGGAAATACGGCTCAAGGTGGGGGTCACCATCAGTAAAGTTTGCTCCTACATCCCCTTAAGGTGGTTCTATAAAACTGCAATTAAATGCGAACACTTAACAATATTAAGCGACTGTCCACATAGCGTCTCATGTGCTATGTCTCTTGTCTCATGTCTCAAGCAGAAAAAAATCGTTGTCCGGTATCTAGCATACTCGTGATCCATGGCAGAATTTCAATATGTTAATCTATTGCAATGGGTTACGACTGTTACGAGTATGTTAGACATCGGGCAACGATTTTTTTTCCGATTGAGACAAGAGATATGAGACAAGGCACATGAGAACGCTCATTTTTGAGTAACAAATTTTTTAAAATATAGTTTTACATGCTCATGCTAAGGTGCAATTGCCAATAAAAATATACCAACAACTTTTTATAGGTTATGAAAGTCACATAGTAAGTAATGGAAAAGACACAAAAAACATTAAATTTTAAAGTTTTACAATGTAATTTTATTACAAATTAAATATAATTAATTTACTAACAGTCTTTTATTTATTTAATATATTATTATAGGTTTTCAACACATTAACTTAACGCAAATAATCTTTGTATGTAATAGAAATCTACTTTTATTTTCAACTACTTGTTAACTTTCATCACTGATCAAGAAGCCACTCAAACTACCCAACAATACTACCCAAACAACTGACTGCACTACAGCTATTGCACAATAAAGAGGTTAAAGTTTATTTGTTTTGCACTAGTCACCGCAGTTGCGTGTGACCTGCATGCCCCGCGTATAGAGTATCATGCGTGCCCCATACATATTCTTTCTTTATTTCGATTTCATTAGTTTCATATGAATTTAAAAAAGAAAACTAGAAATATAGACTTGAAGTTAATTTAATAAGCTATCAAATGCACTTCAGTTCATTTTTAATTTTTGATATTTTCTTTTCCTACTTAAGCTTTGAAAAATCAAATTTAGTACAGATTTTTGCTCCAACTTTGGGTTTTCAAGTAACCCGCCAAGTTTATCATGCCCCACCTTCTCCTAGTGCTTCGTTGCTCCGAAATTTTCTATGTAAAATTATTGCAAAACAAGTAAGTTTTCGCACAATAAACCTTAAATATATATATATATATATAAGTTTTTACTAAATTTAACATATATTGTGATACCTTTTTCTTTGTTTTACAGCACATATCAAAATAAAAAGAAGAAAATCATAACCTGCTATACGTTACTGCAACTGCGTATCATTGTTGATCTTAACTTCCCGGGTGTTTGAGAATTAACAGGTGAGCAGGGTTGGATAAAATAAGTACAATGGGGGGAGTTTGATAATAGACTATGAGCG
>JAYJLV010000046.1:1274906-1290322 GCA_036873485.1 Torymus texanus | reverse complement strand
GAATACAAAAATTTCTACATCGGTTAGTACTAAAACTTATTATTTTAGCGTTTAACTCAGGCTGGCCCCCTTAATAAGTCCTTGTAGTATTTTTGAATATAAATTCAATAGTATATTTATAAATATAAATTTACTTAAAAAACACGTATAACTTTAAAATTGAGTTATTGTTTAATCAATTTGGAACATAAAAAGGAATATTTAACAATGCTCAAGCTGGGTGTGAATAAACATTATCATTTAATTTGTAAAGGTTGCCAAAGTGATTTTAAGGTCCTGATTTAGCTGGCGATGGCACTCCCTCACTATAGTAGGGTTAATGGTTTAGCCTTGTATTTAATGGTCGGTTAACCCGAACACGTTAAAATAGAAGGGTCGTCCCGCCGCGTAAATTCTATTCCCACATCGTCATTAAATTCCTGAAGATAAGAATTACAAAATACCTCACTTTTATTACTGTGATTATTGTAGTAAGAAAAGTATTTAAATTAAAAATTAAAAATCATTAAGTTCGTGTAACAGTGGCCTACACTCGAGTCTTTGGAATAGTAAAAGTATTAGACTTATGAATAAAAACCCAAAGAATGAAAAATTATAATTATCAATATAGAAATGAAAATGGTAGAATATTGTATATATTTAGAAATATTCATAGATTATAAATATAACAATAGAAATATCATGTTCAAAATATTAGTAAAATATGTTATTATATAGAAAAAAGAAAATGAAAAAATATTACAACCAACTTCTTCTTCTTCTTCTTTTTTTCTATGGCTTATAGAGATTTTCCTCTAGTGGTGCCATCACCCGGTGATTTACAACCAACTTTATTGATAGCAATATTTTATGTACTTATATGGTTATAGTTTTCAGACGTATATGTACAAATAGATTTTATGTTTAGTAATACAGGGTTTTTCACTTATCATTAAACGGTCCTGTATAGAAATAATTTATTATTCTCTGATTAGTGGTTAAAAGTTTACATTACTTCTGTGATATCTCATATACTGTTATTAAATAAGTGAATTTTTAATATTGATATAAAAGAGATAGTTACGAAAAAATTCTGAGCGAAGCCTGGATGCAGGGCAGAGACGTCGAATAATAATCAGATAAAGGGCGAGGGTAGAGCAAAAGGTCCTCGACACCGGGGGAAGCGTAACCAATGTTTCCTCTCTCAGCCCGGCGTATCAATATACATGGCCCGGAGGTTCGGGCCCGCCGTATACGCGCATACATATATACAGCCTTAGCTCCCCGTTTTATTTCGGCATTATCAGACCGCGGAATTGGCCGTCATAATTATTCGAGAGCGCTGTGCAACGATGAAATTTTCGGTGATGTGAGAGAGAGAGGGGGGGGGCAGACAGCGAGAGAGTGAGAGAGAGAGGGGGAGAGAGAGACAGAGAGAGAGAGAGACAGAGAGAGAGAGCGAAACCACCGCCGGTGCTAGCTGCTCCTGTCCCCCTAGCGCATGAATAATTTACGAACGGGTCGTTACCCCGCAGGCAGGTATATACGCGAGTGCACGTTCGGTATATAAGGTATACGACAGGGGGGAGGGGCTTCATAGTCGCTCAAACGCCCGGCGGGTAATTACACGGCGGTAATCGCGTCAGGAGCCGCTTATTATCCCGCCCCCTCCCATATATACCTGTGCGCCGCTTCGGCTCTCTCCCGTGCCCTCGCGAGAATTACGGTATAACTTCGGATGCCCGAACCCCTGCCGAACGCTTCGTTCTTCTCTAGCCGGACCATCGCTCTGACAATCCTGCGAGTCTAGTAGAGCAAAGTAGTAAATTCCGAGTGCGGGGAGACACACTCCCATCTGATCAAGAATTAATACTTGTACACATATGAACTTCCGACTGATGTAACGGCCACCTTTGCTAGCAGCGTGCACGGGGTGTCGTATAAATATAAATGCACATTCTTCTCTTCTAACGCTATCTGTAGGGAAGGGGAAGATGGAGCAATGTATAAATATTGAGCAACTCTCGCAGAAGGTTATCTCCATTTAAATATTCAATAAAATTATCAATTCATCACGTAATCTCTCTTATATAATTCAAGATATCATTGAGATTAGCATTCTATCCTTGAATTCTTCTTACAACTGTAAAGTATAATTGTGCTCTTAAAAATTAAGGCAAACCAATCGAGGGCACTTTAA
Source organism: Torymus texanus (assembly GCA_036873485.1). Lineage (NCBI taxonomy): Eukaryota > Metazoa > Arthropoda > Insecta > Hymenoptera > Torymidae > Torymus > Torymus texanus. The sequence goes on along the minus strand of JAYJLV010000046.1, from coordinate 1,288,143 downwards.
CGAGTATTCAACTTCAACGATATGCAAAAGTTTTTAGTTTAACAAATCTTTTCTATAGCGCTAAGTCTTGAGGAAAATATCTCCTGCAATATTAGACTGAAAAGTGAAGATTATAAATAACCATAATTATTTTCCGCGCTCCAATGTATACTACAATATATAAAAAGTATAAAAATAGTATAAAAATACCAAAAGATTAGAGATGTATTATTCATGTTCAAACGAGATCTCAGATAAACTGTGGAACTCGTTTATATATGAAAAATCATTTTCGAATCGTAAAAATAATTTTAACTGCAAAGGTTAGTATTGATACGTCCAGAATTTTTATTGATTGAATAAAATTGTACCTAAAAGGACTAAAAGTAATCGTGAGCTCGAGACATTATATGAAACATCATATTACTCAACATACATAAAGTAACGTACTCGCACGTAAATAACTTATGTATACGTATAAAATATTTCCTAACCATATTTCCAAAAATATGAAACTTCAATTTCACTATTTAGCCGCTTGCATCTTGACGTAACTATTTAATGATTACATGTCAAGTGGAATAACCCATAAATACCGAATAAATCACAGTAAATGAGATGAAGACGGAGAAAAAAACATTTGTTGCATATACACTGTATTACACTGCACTGGCAGTCGAGTTTTGTTTGAATGTTTGAAATCTTCTTTGAAAGATTGTACAGTAACGAAATGCGCGAGCGGTCCTGCTGTATTTTTTCCAGACATTAATCGATCGGTTGCGCAGAGCCGAGAGTCACTCAATTAGAGTCCATTAAAAGTTTGTCATATCAGAGAGCGAGCACGTAGCGAGTCGCGCGCATCGAGAGCGCGAAAGAAGCGACCGAATGCTCTCGTCGTCCTGCACAAAAGCCCTTGCGTGTGCAGCAGCGCGTGCGCACCGCTCGGTCACGCTACGGCACTTTCGGCCAACAAAAACATTCCCGCGCGCAGTCGGCCGCGACTGATTGAATCAAAATGTCAATTCCGCGGCGGACTGGCGCAGTATACCAGCACAATTTCCACCCGAGAATATTCACGGCGCCGCCGGCTTATCCATCATGACGCATGTGTGACTGTCTGAAGGAAGTGTAATTGAACTATTCATAATACCCCGCGCGCTGTCGCCGTATTACCGAGACGAGCGCAGCACAGAGACGGGAAACTTGGGATCTATTTCGGCGCGAGATAAATGGAGACTTTAGCCGCGCGCCCGTGGGGCCGTTCAACCTCCATACACTTGCGCGAAATCCATTCTATTTATTTCTAGGCAGATTAGTTCTGCTCGATTTATCGATCGCTCCGTTTTATTGCTCAGAAGATACGGCAATGCAGTTGTTTTATCTTGCTTCTCGAATTTTAACAATATTTTTATTACACAGAAACTTCGTATATATATGTTTGTTCTAAACAGCTTAGCAAGTTTCAAAAGCGGCATCTTATATATTGCGTTTTAAATTCGGGGAGCCTATTTGTCATTCAGTTCACGAGGAGGTGAAATTCGTAATCGTGTCAGGTAGTACGTCCACCAAATTTTCAAGTAACACACCGATAACCTAATTATTTTTGTATAAACTGCGTTTCGCGGCTACTTGGCTAGTAAGTTCAAAATGTTCGCTCTACATAAAGCGCATGATGAAGTTCACAGAGATTTCATTAAACAAAAATTCGACGAAGCTGGTAAATTGGGAATCGCCTTTTCTTTCGAAGCGACGTATTACTCTTATCTCTAGCTGATCTTGATTTACTTAAACGACGCGCTGTAGCAACTGCGCAGAAAGCTCATTGAAAACTACAACAGAGCAATAGGTAGCACTTCGAAGAAACTTTCTTTGTGTATAAAAAATGTCCAACTTCAACAAGATTATGATTTTTTCCGCCTGACTTTAGCTTTGAGACTTTTTCTGCAAAGTCGTGAGAGAAGTAATTACATGGAACCGTAAACGTGCTTGCAGTTTATAGCGAAAACTTTGAGACGAGGGAAATAAAAAAAGTTCCTAGGGTGTTATTACTGCGACACGTCGGCTGGCCGATCTTTGACGCAGCCTTGTATAACCATTGTTTCTTGTGTAAAATGTGGATTCATTATGTCCGTACGCGCTAAAACGGTTGTGGAAGAAAAAACGGCGAATCGTTTTAATGAGGAGCTAATTAATTAACTTGTAGTGGTATTGTTTTGAGTGAATTGCTAACGAAGAGCTACGTCGACGGCATAATGGAATTTCGTGAAGCAATTAAAAACAGACGCGGGCAATATTATCTTTAGAAAATGGCATGAGCGTGTCGTCATTATTGTTTTCTCTTTGCGCATAATAGACTGCGTTACCTTCGATCGACATGCGATATGAATTTTAAAGGCACATTACTCACTGGCCACAAATCAATTCAAGGAAATCAAACCACTGAATTTTTATAATGGTATTGATCCTTTTAAAATTTTGCTTTAACATTTATTGTAAGAGATTTATTGTAAAGTGACAAAGTTTTTCTTTCTTTGACAAAATTTATAGCAGTTTCGGAGTGAAAAAGTTCAACTGCGTAAAAGTGACAATATTTTTTCTGAGATTTCAATGGCTGACAGTTTTATGGGTTTAACAAGTCAAATTTTCCGAATATGTCTTGTGTATACATGCACATGTATATGGTTTTGTGAACTATACTTAACACGTCGAGTCTAAAGTTGTCTCGGGACTTTTCTTTAGCTGCGATTAAAATTAATTTGATCGAAATGTCTAGCACGCTTTAATAACTGATTTCACTTTGAGTCTTTTGACACATTAATTTGATGAGAGGTTATAGTTCCGTACATTAAATATCAAAATATTTACCTCAATATTTATGTAAAAGATTAGAAATTCTTCCTTACTTAGACAACATAATGGGAATGATAATGGTTATGTGAAATTCATAAGGGTGTTATTGCACGTGGATGTTCAATTAAGGTCGAGTCTCAATTTCGAGTAGCGCAATATCTCCCCATCTTACGGGGGTAATACTCAGTAATTTAAAGTAAAATTTTCTACTCTACGTGTGCGCGGCCATTGTTAAATATTCCCGTATTTCGATAAAAAGAGGGATAGAAGCCTGCCGCGGCAGAAGTAATGCAATCCCTCTCGGATACAGCTCGCCTTTACGCTCATAGCCGCACGTGTTTTTTCAACGGGGTTTCGAGGGCGTGCGCTCGAGTGAGCGGAGGGAGGCGGGGGCTGAAAGATGCGATTGAATAATTTAATAAGTTTGAACGGAGCCGGCGTTTCTCCACTTTCGGCTCTGCGCGCCCTCGAGTGCGGATGCGTCGGCAGTTACTGCATAGAGCAGCGTCCCGCTCGTAAAAAGCCGGGCCCTCGCGTCCTCTCGGGGGCGTGCGAGGCCGTGCGTGCTGTATACGTCCGCAGCGGGGCGCGCGCGAGCGGAGAAGTGCCGTTTAAAAAATCACAAAGAAGGCCAGACGCTAAAGTGGAGTAAGGCACAAGAGAGTCGAGTATATATATGTCTCTTCTTGTAGCCGAGGAAGGAAGCTACTGCTCCTCCGGCGAAGAAGTGCAGGAGGCTGGGGAGATTTCGAGGGGGAGGGGGGGGAGCGGAAAGGGAAACGGAAATAAAGCCGGGCAACCTGGAGAGATCCCGAGGCCTCGGCGCAGTAAAAGGAACGGAGAGCGGATGAACCGAGCGCGCGAGATAAGAAGCCGGCGGGCCAACAGCTCGACTCTCTTTCTCGCGATATCCGCAGTTTCCGCCGAAGCACGACTCTCATGAATAACGTAGCAGACGGCTGCATTAGAATATTCCCCGGACACGTATAACGAATAAGGAGTAAGAGGCGCTTGCCATTGTTATTCGGCCTCTTCACTCCCCCGTCCACAGCCAGCTGAATCGGAGCGGGTGGTTGGCCCGACGGAAGGTTTTCGCCGCAGCCGTGAGGGCTGCAGGCTAATGGAATTGAGCCCTTTTAACACAGCCTCCTCCTCCTCCCGACTTTCGAGGAAACCTTTAACGCCGGGCTCCATAGTCTCTGCGCCAGAGCGCGCTTTCTTTTAATCGAACCCCGCCGCGGCCGCTCGCTTTATCTCGGACTTGTTTGGGCTTGTTAAAGCAGTTTCTTGGCCCGGGGCCAGATAAGAGAGGGATGGGAAAAGTGAGTAATCAAGTGAATATAACGCACGCTTTTTCCTTGCAGCTACGCGCTGGCCCTGCTAAAGGCCACTTGATGCGCTGAAGATGATTCGCCGAGCGGCGAACAACGGTGGGTGGCTCGCCTGCCCCGTTGTGTGGGTGACGTCGAGTGTGCTCCTTATCCTCTTCACGGCGCCGACGTCCTTCCTGACAGTCGATGCAGCCGCAGTCGCCAATACTGGTACGTACATCTGCTTTTCATTCCCATGCATGTATATCTAGTCGCTATATCTTGTCTTCCTCTTCCCCCGCGCCTGACGTGTATACATATCCTTTTGCCGGGGCTTCGCGCTCATGTTTTAGTTATGCGACCGCTCGTGAATATTTATATCTGCTTTGGCGTCCGCTTTTTCCGCCAAAGCCTTTCTCGATTGTGCGGTTACGCGTGTACGCGAAATTTTGCATTTTTTCACCGAGCACGCAAACAATCCGCTTCTCTACTTCGCTGCGAAGTTTGATGGACACGAAGTTTCGTGTCCACCTTGTAGCGAATATATATACTTACCACTCATGGAGCAGATTACGCGTACGGGAGAAAGAGAAAAAACGTGCCGAATGCAATCTTCGTAACAAGGAGTAACGATCAAGCGGCGGCTTAGTCGTAATCCCTTCGCGATAGGTATTTCGGAGCACGAATCCCCAGCGCTCGGAATCCAGAAAATATGCGCAGGAAAATTCATATCTGAAAAGCAGCCGAATGCACGTAATGTTTCTGCGCGAGCTATCCGTTTTCGTCATACGAGCAATTTATAGAGAAAGAAACGCGCACAATCAAAGCATCGCTGGAAATAACTGACGACAGCGCGTAAATAATTGTGCCGCAAAAAATTGACTGAGAGCCGCGAGAGACAACGAGACAGGCTCAGTGGGAGTTTCAGCTCTTTGTCCCCGTCTAACAAGAGCCGCTCCGCGCACACAACGACCTTATCAACTCAACGGAACGTCAAAGCGCATTCTTTATTGTAGGCGTGCTGGCTATAGAGCGCGAAAGCACCCCTAAAGCGTTAGTATATCTTTGTCGGGGATTCATAAAACCAAGGGCTGCGCGACATTCGAATGCGTGTCTGTGTCACGCCGCCGGCTTTTTCCATGGCGCATTATAGCTGTAGAGACGCATTGCTGCGGCCCCCGTAGAAGGGAAAAGGTCAACACTAAAAAAAGCCAGTGCGCAGTCTACGCAACGCCGCGATTATTTATTGGCAGCGCGCCGGATGCGTCGCCGCGCGCGGAAAATGAAAGCCCGCTTGTGTGTAAATACGTGAGCAAGCGCGCGCCTGTGCCTTCTGCGCTTTTGAAATGTAGGCGTGTGCCGGGAACGTGATGAGAATCCCGGATGTAGTCCCGCGCACCGCCGTGCTCACATATAAAGTCACCCTTGCCTGGAAGCTGCCGAACAAAAATAAAAATTCGATCGAAAAATTAGGCAGTCATAGATATGCAATCCTATATTTGTAACGTACGGCCATTCGAAAGTTCAACATTCGCTCGGCAACTATTTTTCTGTGCTGATTTAATCGCGGTCGACGCTTTTTTTAGAAAATTATCGTTTGAAAATGTTTGCTATAGTAATTAAAAAACTTTCCATGTGAGATTCATCAAGATGACAGAGATTTATTGACATTTTGGGAACGTTAGTGTCGAAATTTCAAACGATATTTGGAAATTTCTCTAAACGAAAGTCAAAGTTCGTTATCTACTAGACAAAATAAATAATATGTAAATAGTTTTTATTGAAAAGAAAACTAACTGTCTATTTTAAAACTGTTCAATAACTTAGAAAATAAATGAAAAGTACTCTCTAATTCATCAGCGGCATTAAATCCTTTTTGTGCATAGTATTTAGCCATTTGATAAAATATTCACGTTCCGTTTAATTAAAAGAATGCGAGTTACAGATTCTGATGTAATTTACTAGAGGGTTCAAATTAATTCTAAATTGAAACTAAAGATTGTCTTTTCGATATTGGAACTACAACAGAATTTTACACCTTAAGAAATCATTGAAGGATTCAATGTTATAAATAACTTTAAGTTACTTTAAAATTTATTTACTGCTATTCATTTGTATAAAGAAAGTGAAAACAATGAAACCCTTTTCATCTTGGATATCGTCTCACAATCTAATTGTCCTTGGGCCAAATTTCAAGTATACTCCAATGTCGCAAGAATTTCTTAATATAGATTTACTGGAACAACTTGTGCAGTATGCAATTAAAATCACATATTACCGACGTTATCGACGTCGAAGAAAGCAACATTCTTCTAATCGTGAGAGAAAGAGAATTTCCTACTGCTTGCGGGAGAATGATTACATCTCGCGACTTGCTGGAAAAGAGTTACATTTCACGGCGTCAGGCGGAAAAGTTACATCTCGAGTTATGCGTATCGCGCGGGAAGAAGAACTTACCTCAATACATGCTAAAGAAAAAGGCGGTTTAGGTGTGTCGAAATGTTTTCAAATGGCAACACTGTAAACTATAATAAATATATATTGCATAGTTCAAGACTATAGGCTTGGTTTTGTTCCTCGAGTTGCAATCGATTTCATATTTAAAATTTTCCACTCGTCTGAAACGTAATTTTTTCTTTATCGAAATACTGGTGTTGTGTCCCTTGTACACCTTTTTTTCTCCAGCGAGCCGCAAGATGTAACCTTTCTCCCACTGACAGTAGGATATGCCTTTTCTTTCGCGAGTTAGCGAATGTCGCCTTCTTCGACCCACCCGTCGATATACAAACTCTTTCCCAAGAAAAAGATATTAATTTAATTTCACTAAATAAAGTTACAACGAAATGAAGAAAAATAATAACATATATATACAGTTATTATACTTAAAAAAACTAAAAGATTAAAAAGAAATTCCAAAGATCAAAAAATTGATATGAAACTAAAAAAATCAACATTGATTAAAAAGACTTTCTGACGTTTTAGGTATTTTCTAAAAATATTTTTAAAGGGTAATTCACGCAACTTTCAAAATAGTTCAATAACCCAGAAAACCGGCTAGTAAATTTCAAAATATTGAAGTTTCGTGTTTTTCAGGACTTTTTCATCTTTCGATATTTCATGTTTGTCGTGAATATAGTGTTCAGGTACGGCAGTTTATTTTATTTATTTTTAAAATGGTTTAAAAAATAGAATGGAAAAATATTTAAGTTAAAATTAATATTAGGTACATTCTCACGCCGCTATACGATTATATATATATATATATATATATATATATATATATATATATATAAAAAAGAATTTTTACATTTACCCATAAAAAATTTTTTATTTTAGTTAATAGATAATATTAATATTCTTTTTAATATTTCTTGTAAATTGCCGAAAACGAAACGAAAAAATAGCTGAAAAATAATTAAGCCTTCACTCAATTTTAAGAGGCCGAAATTGCGAGAAAGACGCAAGAAGCATGGGCTTCAAGTCACGTACGAGAATTTCGGCTGTTCTCTTTCTGCGGCATCCTCCTTTTACTGTTTTCTTTTTTCTTCAGCTTTCCTACCTTTGCCATCTTTACGATCCGAGGCCGTGCGGAATTCGCGATTTCCCCTCTTCGCTCAGCTATTCGCCTCTTCTTCTCTTTCATGCAGCCCTTCTCTGTTTGTATTATATAGGAGGAATTTCGGTGAGAGGATCATTGAAATAACGGTGAAATAAAATAACTACGATTCCAACAAAGAAATAAATGCAATCACGTGAAAGTTGAGAACTAAACAGATTCCATGCACTTTCCTGGATAATCGAGAAAAAGACGAACTTTTATTCTCTTGATGAACTTTTATTCTTTTCGTGGTCTATATATACACCACACTGATGCGAGTATCGTTTGGCGTCTGTGGCGGTAAGAAATCTCAAAGCCAGATCCCCGGCCAAGCTCGCTGCGCCAAAGTAACTATACTTATACCGAAAGGAGCTCCGTCCGCCTGGGTATCTTATCGAGCCAAGTTCACCTGCATGGATTCGAGCAGACGTGTAGGGCTTCGTATCTTCTGATTATATTTCGAATCGAGCGCGACGTTGCAGAAGCATAGCTTGCACTCCCCGCATCATATGTAGCTCGCGTAAACATTGCCCAAGTGATGTAAACAAACCGTTCTGGATGCGCGAACTTGCTGGAACGAAAACCTAATTAGGAGAGTACATCGCATTAAGATTTAAAGAAAATGCTTTCGAATTTCGAAGATTAAACTATTTTATGTCCACAATGTATAACTATAATGTATGCAGTGGAAGATAGTATGGTGAATTTCTGAGGGGCGTCCAGAAAAGGTATACGCAACCTCACAGGTATTTGTGCCGCTGCTGTCACCTCCAACATGATACAATAGCCTGCATTTGTATTTATAGTTACGATGACTCAATGCACATCATACATCCTGCATTTCTAAAGCATATAATCTTTAAACTATTCCTCGACTACAGACTCGTGAGTTGGCTTTACTTTACTTTCGATAAGTGGCACGGTTCGCTAATCTGCAAAAGCAACGCTAAATATTTAGCTGAAAAACATGCAAACAGCACATTCAAAGGAAAGAAAATTCGCAGGTGAATAATCTCGCCGTCTTTTCCCCTCGTCTCCACTGCCCCTTTTTTCCTCCATCTTCTCTTGCCGGCTGAGAACGCGCGCGCGCGCTTACCGAAGCAAATAAAATGGTGTTTGCGCGCTACGCGCGCGTGAAAGTGCATACGTACATTTCAGCTATACGAGAACTGGGGGGGGGGGAGGGAGAGCGCTGAAGGGCAACGTATTTCAACTCTACTCTTCTCCTTCTTTCCTCAAGAGCGAATTCGATTAGGGCGAATTTGTCGGCAGCGCGGAAAATCGAAACTTTTGAATACCTCGCTAGCGTGTATACGGTTCTGCAATCATACGCGGAAATACGTATATGCGCTGCGGGGAAAATGTCCTTTTTCGACTTGCCATTTTTCCTCTATCGCCTAATCTGTACTTCCGCCGTTGCTAACTTTATTTTCAATAGTTACCATTTATTTATAATTCGTTATGAATTTAAAAGCATTAACCCGCAGAAGAACGCAGAGGTTTCAAGTGATTTAAAATTTTTAATTAAACGTCTCTCGAAGAGACAATGTCGTATTTAGATGATTCAAACAAACATGAGGTTACATTCGGTTTCAACAGATCAAATGACATAAATTAGTCTATCATACACTGAGAAAAAAATATAGTAACTCTTACCATAAAAGTACTATAAAATATTGCTTTATATGGCTACGGCCTATTTTATAGTAAAATATATAAAGAAAATTATAGTAGAAGTAGCTACAAAATATATTTTTAAATACTATAGTACATGGAAATATGTTTTTTTTTTAAAGCCAAGGTTACTGTAAGGTGAATATTAGAATTTACTAAATCAATAAAGTTTGCCTAAAAACTTCATTCAATGTACTATATTTAGTGCTGTTTATACTAAATGTTCTTATTTTCTATACTAGGCTGTACTATAATTCATACATGGTACAGATTATTCAAAATACTGGAAAATAAATAGACAGATTGGTATTTAATAAAAATAAATTTTATTTTTTACTTTTCATGTTTATTATACAGTATAATATTTTTGTTTTTTTTGCGTAATAAATAAAAGAAGGATCAATATTCGCTAGTTTATCTAACGATACTAATTGTTCGACTTCAGTTTCAATAACTTCGGTCAAACTTAAATGTTCACATGTGGAAACTGTTTCATATAATTTACAAACCACTAAAAAATCATGAATATGCACTGTGTTACGAAAGCTTTTTTTATATATAGAAACAATTTTAACAAATATAGGCAAGTCTTCCAATTATAATAAAAGAATTAGACCCTCCATAATTTTAGAATTATTTATTTCAACTCTATTTAATTTTTCAAAGTTCTCCATACTGATCAATAGCTTACTGAAACGATTTCTCGCGTTATACAGTAGCTAGTCTAATCGTACAAGTCACCTTCTAAGAATTTGCTATCTACTAAAGGACGCGAATGTTAACACGTTGTGCTTGTCGGTATAAACTATGTAAGGTATTTACGTTTATCATTTAACACAGCAATACTTACTTCAAAAAATATTGTTTTATATGACTACGACAGTAAAATCTGGGAACGGATACTTTTATTTCTATTAATTGTTACCATAACTACTGCTAATTTTGATACAAGGATTTTTAATTTTAAACTATGTAGTATTGTTAAATCCAGAATAAATTATTACGTAAAGTTCAATATCCCATAAAATGTTGCTTGCCGTACAAAAACTTAGTTACTATAATTTATAGCTGTTGAAACTATATCGATATATCTATCGTTAACATGTTATAGTCTATCTGATTAAAAAATACAGAGAAGACAGCAATATTCAATTTTACTATACAATATAGTAAACATTATTAACGCCTTTTTTCTCAGTGTACAAATCAATTTTTTATTTTGTGTTTTTATAAAATTGTCGCTTATTCGAATATGATCAAAGCTTCATTAAAATAGTCAAAGCTCAAAGATGAACTCTAATGAAAGTACATGCAAAAAATTAACGAATAAAATTTAATTTTAAACGCGTCAGTTTTATCATGCATGTTCAATATGTACCCGATTAAATTAATATTTAGAACTCTTCGGCACATCAGCATTAGACTCTTTGAATTATGAAAAAAAAAATACGTTTAAAAGATTTTATTTCGTATTTATTTTTCTGTTGATGCATATATGTATAAATAATTTTTTACCATAATTGTAGTTGTTAAATTTATAGTTCATACGTCGGGAATCATTTGTGCATTTAATCTGCTTCTAGAAATGAATTTGGCTTTAATATTTAGGAAGATTTTACTGAATCTTTAGGAAATGTTTTTGACATATATGTGTGATTTAAAATTAATATAAAAGAAAACTACATTTTAAGGTTCTTTTATTCGGCAATTGTTCAGATATTTAACTAGCATTCATTAAATTATGTAACTATACATTGAATTATAATAAAGATTTCCCTATTGCTATATATCCTGTGTTTTTCTGAATTACTTTTCGTTCAGAAAAAAAGATTATAGTTATTATATAAATGTTATAAAAACGTGAAAATTGCTTTTCCTATACTAGCTGTGTGCAAAAACTCAAAGGGAGAAAGAGGGAGTGAGTCATTAAAATGATTATTTACAATTTAGCTATATAGTATGAAAATATAGCGATAAACTAGTCCAGCGGTGCATTTATTCATTAAAGTTACACGGCGTAATTAAGCGATGGATCGGTCGCATCGATGGATCAGATTGCAGGAGCTCGCTTCGGCGGCTGCATCACGGTGAGCGGATCACGCGCCATTTAGTACATATAAAAAGTTGGATGGCTTTATCAGCGCGAACGAGCCATTAAAAGAGGACTCGGAAAAAGCGCGAGGGGGAGAAGAGTGAAGAAGAGAGAAAGAGGAGAGGGAGAAGGAACACGAGCGGGCGTTTTAATATTTTTTCCGATATATAGTGGACGCGCGGCCGAGAGTAGCCGCAGTTCAGGAGGCATAAAAGTGAGGCTGTACCTATAACCACAGCGGAATCACTCGCGTGTGTGCGACAGCAGACCGAAAATCGAAGAGCCGTGCGCTAACTCGCCTATTGAGAGACAGAAGTGACGCGACATTATCGCGCGCGCGAGGGACCGGGCAAGAGAGTCGAGAGCCCGCTGCTGACACGCGTAAAAGAAGCCTTAATGGAATTCGATATTTTACGTTTCCCTTCTATTCATAACGCCGCTCAATACATGGGCTCTTTTATATATATATAAATATATATCGAATGTTATATATATATATATATATATATATAACATTCGATTCTACGCCGCGCGTATACAATACTTTGCTTATCGAATGCAAACTCCGCCTTGGCGCAAACAGCACTCGAGAGCCATACTGGCACAGAACACCTATATGCACGTTATATCCTATTTTTATACTTTCGGTCATTCTCCAAGTCGCTTGCTCATATATTGTTTAACCTCGTTCCGAGCCTAGAAATATTTCTAAGCATTCAATGCTGTTAATACCCAAGCTAATAATATACACTGAATCCCGTATGCGTTTGTGTCAACATTTGTTATCAACATGTATGCAGCCCTCGTAAAACAAGTGCGAATAATTTTTGTCGAACTCTTTGAAAGAATGGTCTAATGGATACAGGGACATGTAGTGTAAAGTTATACATGATGCATATAGCATTTTCGACCATAGCTTTTAATGTTACTGGTTGAAATTAAAATACGAAAAAGATGATATTTTGATATGCTATTATAAAGAAGTCGACTACATTTGTAGGCACGACCGCTCCTCAGGAGAGCCTTATAGTTTCGTCAGGGCGAAAATTGTAACACTTCAAATTCTGAATATTTACAACATAAAAACTATTTTCCATCACAAATGTGCCCATTTTAAGTGTTTTCCGAGATGTATATATGTCTGTACGTATATATGTAATCAAGTTTCCAGATTATCTCAACGAATTTTTCATAGATCCAAACGAGCTTTGGCGCAGATACTCGTTTAATTAAGAGTGATTGACAGTTCTCTATCAAGCCGAATCCATCAACAAATAAAAAAACGGCAGAGTAAATAAAAATTTGAAAAGACCGATTTTTGGACATATGGTGAACAAAATTAACTTTAAGTCAAAAGCCACAAATGCATCTGCTAAAACTAATTAAAACACGTCTTTTTACATTGAACATTTTTTTTCTACGAACAATATTTGGCAATAAAATAGCCACAAAATCGCTAAAAACATAAAAAATAGTCCTTTTTTTGTTATTACTTTACAGGATTTACTTTACACGAAAATGTTAAATGTAAAAGTTATAGATAATATTAAAACAAAACTTTTTCCTGTTGGACATTTTTTTCTACGATTGATTCCTGACGAGTGAAATAAAAAAAACGATTTTTAATGTCTAAATGTACCAAAATGGTCAATTTTCATATATCGACGGCTCCTATTCATAAGGTGCTATCTCAGCGGTCCCAACAAGAAAGATCTATCTCAACGGCAGAACAAA
>JAYJLV010000046.1:1236983-1256068 GCA_036873485.1 Torymus texanus | reverse complement strand
TTGTCTATGTATTGGGGAAGGTTCAATTGCCGCTGTAGAACCAATATATTGCCACTAAATTGTCAATATATTGCACACGTAAATTGCCAATATCTATCCGATATATGGTCAATATTTTCCATTTTTACGTATTTATAGAAAGAGAAATATTAAGTGCAAATTATTTTGTCTTATATAGGATAATTAATAAATAATAGTGAGTATAGCTTAATTTACAATGAATTAATATACAAATACGTACGTTGACCAGTCTATATACACACATTAAATTGATCTCTGCTTTTTTAGATTTTTGCCATGGGTCACGCAAGAGACTCGCGACTACTGATGTTGGTGTGTTACAAGCGGGCAGCAACCCCGGGAGCCACTGAAGACTTTTCTTAACATAATAAGTTCGTATTGCCATTGAGAATAGAAAAATTTCAGTACTTGTTCTCTTCGTTTTCTAAAGCGTTTGATGCAGTGCCGCACACCCTACTACTGATCACACTTTGCCGCTTGTGTTGTTCTCCTGTGTTTTGGACTGGTTTTTCTCGACGGATATTCGTGACAATGCAGACATCAACATCTCAGTGTGGACATATGTCACAGCTCGGGTACCTGAAGAGAGTTTACTAGGCCCGTAACTATTTTGAACTTTTATTAATGATCTGCCACAGTGTCTCAAATATTCGTAATATATGATCTTTGCCGACGACACACAGATACAACTGCCGTGGCAAACTGGGCTACTGCTGATAGGCTTTGATAGCAAAACAAAGGTCATGTCCTTGGCAGTAAGGCAGAAACTTCTCACATAGATCGAGAATTCCGAAAGTTACAGTAGACGGTTGCAAATTTCCCTATAAAACAAAGATCGAAGCCTGAGAGTGTGGATTACCCCTTTGCTTAATTGGGCCACTCATGTCCGGCAGTCTCTACAAAATGGCTACACCCTTAAGTATTATAAGCATAATTATATGCCTTGACGCAAAGTCTTCGTAAAAGCCTGGTCGAAATTCTGTTAATGCCTGACTTTCTTTGTACCTATAAATCGTCGGAACTACTTTGCGGACTTAGCAAACAAGTTTTCTGTTATAAATTCAGATATTATCCGAAAATTAAATCGTCTTCTTTCTCTTTCTCTGTACTATCAACTGGCTCGCATAGAAATCCTCAACTTTTCCTTTACATACGTTGCCTCAAAACTCATCAACTTCCTAATTCCTTGGACCTCATTCGCTCCCTCCCAACTTAACGGCTTTAAAAACTCACTGTCTACATTTTTATTCGAAAGAAATCGAAGCGATTTACTAGAGTCAAAGTGGAAGGCGACGTAACATACCAATCAAATAAGCCCGCGTAAGTTTCCTTGTTTCTCAACATACCTAAAATTTGTTTTCTTGTATTTTCATACCCCAAAAATTTGTTATATTTTGTATTTAGAAATAATACGTCATGTTGCTTTCTTCATATTTCTACCTTCAAAAACATATCCCAAAGTTTGAGAAAAATCTATAATCCGGAAGTTTGATCTTCTTCTAGTGAATAAAACCGTAACATATAGTTTGAAAATAACTATATGAAAAATAAAATTTCAAAATCATATTGTAAAAACCCAAGTAAAAAATCAGATTATTCATCACCTAAATATTCACCTGATGTTTTAAAATGATTGATCTACTGAATCTCACCTAATTTTTTCACCTGATATTTCACCTGATTTTTTACCTGGTTTTTACATAAATCATTGTATAAAATTCCTATTTTGTCTTTTTCTTTATTTAATTTTTTTAAGCAATTTTTAAGTAGACTGAAAATAAAAATTTTTCATGTAAGAACAGTAGGTGATTTGTCAGGTGATGAATGTGATATAATTAAGTCAAAATCAATTTAAATTTACATTACTGTATTTGAATTAAAACCAAATGGCCGCGGTTATAAAATTTACTATAGTTCTCTAGTAATTGTGTTTGTAACTATATTAGTTCTAGTTCTTGAGATTTTGGAGCGCTCCGACTTTGTGTCTTTCTCTAATCGGACGCGTTGCCGTAAAGAACTCGCAAATTTTTCCTCCTCGACCAGTATCTGTTATTATACGTGCTGAATAAACAAAAAAATTTTAAAGATATTGTGTGCTTAATGTTGATTTAATACCCGCTGCTCCGAAACTTCTTACCATCAAAATCGTATAACTTTTCACTAAAATAATCACCTCATTTTTCACCCGATTAATCCTTAATTTTTATATAACTCTTCGTGTAAAAAGAAAAAAAAGAAAAATTTACATAAAAATCAGATGATTAATCAGATAAAATATCAAGTAAAAATTCAAGTGGGAACAAGCGAATATTTAGGTAAGAATTAAGGTGACTAATGACCTAATATTTTTCAGATGGAACTTTTTAAACATTACAAACTGAAAGCAATTTTAATGTATCGAAATAGTACATTACGATACATGTGCCTTAAGTAGCCCATTATTGAACGGCGTAATATTAGCGCCCGAGCGCAATAATGGGCTACTTAGGTCACGGATAGGCGTGACTTAAGCGCGGGCTTAGGCCACACCGTGCTATAAAATAATAAAAATGCGCATGAAATCATTTTAGAAGAAGAGTAGAATATTGAAATTTTAAAATTATCGGTGATATGAGCGCAGTCGAGACATTGGAATCGTTGAAATGGATTCGGTCATATGTTATTCCAAATAATAGTCAGTGTAAGATCAATAACCAACTATATAATTTATACGAAACATCCATATTAATGAACTAAATTATTATGCTATGTTTATTTCATAATATTAAGGCCTTATGTATTATTATTTATTGCTCTGGGGGATTTTTAACGCATATTTATAATAGTAGCACATATTTGTACTGAAAATAAATATTTTCCGTCATAGGTCCGCAAAATATACAGTCTTTACATCATAAATAAGTTTCTCTTACGCCTTATACTAGCGCGATAATTGAACAGCGCTCGCTAAACAGATATTAAAAGTCGGATGTCGCGCTACGATGTTAAAAAAAATAATTTCGAGTAAACGAAATGAAAAAGAATTGAAGTTTATATATATGTGTGTGTGGTTTTTTATCGATATATAGCTACGCACAACAGTATATATACACTCCTGCAGGAATGGCGGATTGCAGTGGGGTTGCGTACTATCAGCTGACAACGAGGAGCACGTGTATGGGTCGCTTGGTAACGGCTGGCAAACAAAAAGCAGCGCAGGTAAGGTGCACACGTAAGGCCAGAGTGCAGATCAATCA
Organism: Torymus texanus; assembly: GCA_036873485.1. NCBI lineage: Eukaryota > Metazoa > Arthropoda > Insecta > Hymenoptera > Torymidae > Torymus > Torymus texanus. Next base: position 1,252,811 of record JAYJLV010000046.1, on the reverse strand, counting down.
CGTCGCGGTCGTCGGCACTCGAGTCTCTCTCTCCTCTCTATCCTCGAGTTGCCCCCTCCGTAAGTGCTTGATATCCAGACGGTCGGGCGCGGCAAAATTTTCCACATGCGACCTTTTCCTTTCAAGTTCCTCTAGCTGCAGAATTGTCCTCCTCGAGTGGCTTGAAAATGACCCGATGCTGCAAAGATAGCATCAATCTAAAGAGCTCAGGTAACGGCGTCTTCTCCACGGATAAAGTGTTTTTCTACTTCAACTATACATGCGCGACGCGTACAGTTAGATCGTTGACACACTTGCCGTTTGTGCATGCGTTATCGCGAGCTCGCCTATGCGAAAATACGACGCCGATCGAGGCTCACTAAAGTAAGAGGGAGTGCGACGCCGAGTGATTAAGCAGTGCTTTTCCTTTCCTTTTTTGCTCTTGAAATGAAATAAAGTGCGGCCCGTAGTTGCTAATTGTTGCTAATGTTTGTTTGTTCGATGTTGACGCGCAAATACAGGGCTAGCTTGAATAATGAATTGGGTCTGTGTGTGTGAACAAGCAGTGTACAATCAGACGGGCCAGAGTTACATCGATCAGGTGTCGCTGCACCGGTCGATGTGCATTCACCTGCGGCGCGTGCTCCTGGCGAAGAGCGTGGTGGACTCACGCAACCCGAGGTACACACGAGCCATGCAGCAGCGGCGCTGTCGGTCCTCGAGCTGTAAGCTGAGATTCCCGGAGGGATGCCCGTCCGTCGAGACCATTGACCAATTGGCATACGATACCGAGCACCATCCTTTCGTAAGACTCGTTCTCTTCTTTGTTCATGTCAATCCTATCCTTATCACCACAGCCTCATATTTCCCAATCACTCGTCGAAGTAAATTCAAATTTTCTCGAAAATTCAATGCAGAAAAGTGGCTTTGTGCTCATTTCAACCGTACGATCAATTTATTTTATTAGTTTTATGTATCATCATAAATTTTTAAAAACATATTAATCATTTCATCATTACACTTTGCACGACATAAGCTTCGTATTTAACTCGACGTGTATTTGCCGGATGTCTCCTGGGGCTCACGAGTATTTTTTACATTATAATAATTTTATAGACAAATCTAAAAATTGCAATATTTGAAGCCTTTAGAACTACTTTTTATATTAAATAACTTTGTTTAATTTCCCTAAACCTCCATTTTTTATTAACAAGTTCTTTCCTGTGATGTCTCTAAGAGATATAATTATTTTTTCATTAATAAATTAATAAATATTAAAGTGCGATGTGAACTTTGGTATATGAATTTTGCATAATTGAAACGAGAACAAAGTTAGTACGTAATATAGAAAATGTTGTTCATACTACAAATTAGTCAAATAGTACGACTACACCGCAATAGTTTGAATTCTGTAAACAATTTTTCTTTTCAGGATCTAATTAAAATTCAGCTCCGCAATAAAAGCGCTTTCAAAGGGCGAAGCTGCAGCGCAGACGGGCGACGAGAGGCTAACGATGCAAATTGTCCGTGCTCACGACCCAGCACTGCCAAAGAACGCTCACCCACCAGCGCCCTATCAAATTCAAAAAATACGGAAAGACCGGAGGACTTTGATGATTGCCGGACGCTACAGCTGCGTTCAAAGGAAATCCATTACGATGATAGGCGACAATTTTACAACGCGAAAACGTCTCCGGCTTTGCCGTGCTGCGTCGACAAACTCAGGTAGAGTCCATCGTTATATTTTAAATATAAGAATAAATACTTAAAATTTTTCTAGCCGAAAAACACATCAAAAGATACGTATACATTTTTGTTTTTCGACAAGTTTCATCCTAAAAACAATTTAGATGCAACAACACAGCAATCTTTATATAGTATCTAGAAATTTGAAAAATTTCAAAGTAATTTCATTCAACTTTCGTCATTTCAAAAGAAATGCGAAAAAATTCAATTTGGGTAGAATGCTTTTAAATTTTTCTCAAAGTGTCAACTCAGCTACATAAGTTGCTGTTTTCCTGCTATAAAACTGAACAGGCGACTAGTATAACTGCAAGTCTAAGAAAGTTTTTAGTTTTGTCGGTTGAATGTTCTCGTGGTCGGCGGATGTTTTGACGTTCAGCATTTAGGGAGTTGCAAAGAAATAAAATAAAAAAGATGGAAGAAAAGGCAGAAAGTTTAATTATGTGCATAACTATTGAAAAAGTTGCTAGAACGTTGGCGCTGTTTTACACGCAAAAGCAGGCAGATTACCGTGGGAAAAAGCATTAAATGACTTACAATGGCTCGGCTCTAGCCGAATCCTCAGCTAATAATCCCGCCGCGGCCTCGTTGTAAGACGGAAATTACAATTGCAATATCGCCTCGTTTTGCAGGAAGTGCAAGGCCGCGGACTTGGGTCGGGGCAACTGCGGCCAGCGGTCGTCCCCGGAGGAGCGAGAATCCTGTACGGGCGGCGCTCGAGGGGAGCAGCAAACTTTTCCAAAGTCGGCCGAGCGCGAGGAGGAGGAGGCGCGATACGCCAAGTTCGTCTACGACATTACCCAAGAAATCGTCCAGAACGGACTCTACACGGACCGAGAATTAAAGGAAGTTTTCGAGAAGCATCTTGAGAGGAACTCTGGACGTTTGAGCAAGGTATTATATAGATGGAACCCGTCCTACGCCAGAGATACAGAAATACCCACGCACATTTTTTCCCCCTCCCAGCTGCGACTTCAGAACTTTGTTTACTTCCACCTGTACTAGAGTCAGCAGCAACTTCTCTTAATTTCATTCAACCATTTCAATTATACCGAATTACCTACTGGCTATTCATTCGCTTCCTTTTTCATTTGATCAACATTTATTTTCTATACCTCTTTATACTTTCGGATCTTTTCCTACCGAAAATAATAAGAAATAAGAGCACTGTAAAATTAAAAAATATTCCATTCTCCACGTTAAATATAAAGTAATTGTTATCCGGAATAGTTCACACCACGTAATTAATGTTAATTATATATAGGAGGAGGTTATTTGCAGACTGGAACAGCGAGCGTGTGTCGCACCGACGTGACTAATGAGAATTATCGAATTGAGCGACTAAATCAAACTATTAGGAAGGCAGCTGCCATCAGGTCTGATTTAATTAAGTAACCGTAAATGATGCAAAACTCGAAGCTCTCATTAGTCGCTTTAATTGCATTATCATTTTTTATACTGATACACGAATAATATTTTTGCTATAAATATATTTAATCAGCATCATCATGAACAATGAGAGTATTCCGTAAAAAAAGCTACAAGAAATCCTGCAGAAGCACCTGTAAGAAATTTCTACTAAATTTTTATAAAAAAAAGAAATTCTGCAGAAAATATATTTTATTAAATATTCAAAAGCCCAATATGGATAATAGCATCCGTATTAATGCATAACATCCATATTGAGCGTTTTAGTCACCTGCTTTGACTTTTATTGTTCAATAAAATATTATTAATTTTTATATTTGAAATTCTTCTAGATACTTCTGGAAAATTTTTTGTAGAAAAAATGTCTACAGCAATTTCCTGCAAATTGTTTGCCTACGGGATTGTATAATGTCACCTCTAAACGACTCGTTCAAAATAATTTATCTGGTGTCTAAAATTAAATGAACGATAATTTTGAATAATTTATGAGCTCTAAAATGACGAGTACGAGCAAAATAATGTCTCTTCCATTTATTGGTCATGACTCAAACCAAATTGTCAGAGTAAAAAAGAACGTCTTTAGTTCTTTAAATAACAGTTATCTAAAATGGTGTATGATATAATATAACATATCATCTCTTAACAATTATAATTGGCCACGAAAAAGGCTTTATTTTCAGATACCAGAAAACAACCACCAAAGTCTCAACAAAATTCATGTATCAAACGTGCAAGACTCACACTTCTTTTAGAATCGACTTCTTCTTGCTTACCTACATAAGGAAACTTATTGATAACTATTACTCTAACTAGAATAAACGGAGTTGAATATGGTAGTACCCCAGTAGAAATGTACATAAATGTAAAAAAGTCTATATATAAATTAAAATAAAAGTAGCTAAATGTTATAATTAATACATTTTTCACACTTATATGCGAAATTCTACAGAAATTCTATACGTAGATGGTTAAAAAAATTTTAAATAAATTGGAGGCACATTTCTACAATAAATATTTTCTTGTTCTACGTGAGTCATACATAAGACGAGAAAACTCTTAAAGCAACGAAATCAGTCTTATGATAATTTATCGCAGATCAATTTTCATATGCGCTTATGAAAAAATTATGTCGGTATTTCACATTACCTTGAAGCTTTTGTTCTTTTACTTTAATATTCATTTTGTGGAAAATTTATTTGCTCTTTTAAAAGTTTTACGTTGAGAAGGCTACAAAAACGTCTGAGTGATAGTACAAATATAATTGTTTAATCAATGTTTTAATAATATTTTTACTGTTCTCTATCTATTTATATACAGATATTCATATAGACTCTGATACGAATCTTTCACCCCTTTTAACATTTTTCAGCGGTTCAAATTCTGCAATGAAAACTATGACTACGTATTCGTTTAAAAAAGTTTTTTGCAAATTAACATTTTCGATATTGCCTATATACCTATACAATACCCCCCCTCCCCCCCCCGGCTTAAAATGTGGTTCCTATAATCGAAACTTTATGTACGCGATGAATATACGATACCACGTACCTTTTCTACTCTGATATTGTTACACTTCAAATTAGGGCACTCGGAAAGTTAATATTGGTGAACCATAAATGATTTGTTTTAGTCCATTATTTCGATGTTAAATTGACATAAGAAAAATTGATCTACGATCAAGACAGTGTCATAAGACTAACTGTATTGGTTGGATGTCGACATTATTTTCGTTTAGTGATAGAACGAGACAAAATTTATTGCAGTCATGATGATGCCTCATTTTTTATTTTTTTTTGTTAACTCATTTACTTTTTGTTTACATTTTATATACATTTTTCTACACATACTTATATATACATATACATCTTTTGACATTTTCTTAAATTTGCGCTACATAAGACTAATCAATTACAGGTTTTACGAAAATGTATGTAAATATAAAAAATGTATTCATATATCTATAATCAAACATATAGAAATCTAAATAATTGTAAATGCATGCCCCAATCACAATGTTTAGATACTTTTGTTTATACATCTATTGACGTTTAATTATAGAAATTTACACTTTCTTACTTATTTATGGACATTTTCTATTTCCAGCAAAGTATTTATTATAGTATAGTTAAACTTCTTTTGTACGCTAAACTGTAAATAAAAATGCTAACAGTAAGACGTCGTTTTTGACTGTTATCAGCGAAAAATGCTCTACGAAATCTATCAGCTGAAAATTTCTCTAAACATGATAGACGAGGACGAAGAAGAGGACGAGCTGGAAGCGGACCTCGTGTTTGCGGAGAAATTCACGCAGCACCGGGTGCCGAAGCCACCGACGCCGCCGAAGGTCCTTAACGAGAACAAGGTCATTGAGAAACTAGAGTCCTTTAGGCAGCAGGACTGCACGGGCGAGCTTCCGCCCCCCTTGCCGCCCCGCAGAAACGTCGTCCTCGTCGATCCCAACCCCGAGTTCCTCGTCACAGAGCGCGATCTGCTCTCGACTCTTATGGACAACGACGTCGACCCCGAGCTAATTCAAAGGATTTACAAGAATCTCTGCAAGAAGAGCAAGGATATGTCCCTTTGCGAAGCTGTACGTATATATCTCTTTTATTATTATTATTATTATTTTTACTTGATTTATACAGTTCTCATCCTATTTTTAGGTGCAAATTGGAAGTGATATTGCCTACACACGTCGTTTGAAACACATCGATCGAAGCACTAGTGCGACGTCGTTAAATAGCAATTATGTCAAAACTAAATCCCACGGGATACTGCGGAAGGAGAGTACAGATTTTATGGATAAATTGTTATCGTCAGAAACGTCTTACTACAAATACTTAAAATGTAAACGAAACGAAGCATTAGAAAAATGTGAAAAATGGAATATCGGCCAATGCAATTGCCAGATACAGTAGGTTTTTTTTATAAAACTCATAGTAATTTACATTTTCTCTTAATCAACGAATTATTTGCATATAAAATTAATTATTTTTAAGGCCTTGCCGTGAACACGGACATCCGATTGAGAAGGACAACGCCGCGGGAGAAAAGAAGGAGAAAGGAAGAAGAGCAAGTACGGTGAAAAGTCCAAATAAAAATGTAATAGTAGAAGAAAAGCCTGCAAGCAAAGAGCCACAGTTCGAGACTAAAAAGATAAGTTTTAGTGAAAATGAAAAAGTTGCAGGAGCCAATACGTTACCTGATGGAGTACCTTATGCATCGCGGATTATGCCAGAAATGTCGCGATTGAGCGATGTAACTGAAGTGACACAAGGTAAGTGTATTACAATAATCGCGTATTTTCCTACGTGCAAACGTGTGCATATTGAATGGATTAAATGAAAGGCCCTCCCCCCTTTGTCTAGAAAAAAAAGACGACCTGCCGAGTTCCAGGATACGAAGCTCTACGGGTAAGACCGGGGGCGCGGATAGCTACAGGAGTGCAGTGAGCGGCGAAGAGAACGAGGAGATCGAAGAGGAAATCGAGTCGGCGGTCGACGACCTCCCGGAGAAAGCCTCCAGCGTCGGCAACGAGGTGGAGGAGGACGAGTTGGAGGCCAGCACCGCGCGCACCGACAGCTACTCCGACGACTTCTCCAACGGCTCGGAGTCGAGCAGCAAGAACGCGAGGACGGGCAGCTCGTCGCCCAAGTCGAAGGTGTGAGGGTAAGCCGATCGCGGGCCGCTGCCGTCGAGCTCACCCCCTCCCCTCCGCTTGGTCTAGAAGTCGAAGAACCGGCGCTACTCGACGATGCGCGAATACCTGGAGCGCTTCTCGACGGTGGAGGAGCAGCGCGTCTGGCGCATCAGCGAGGGCAGCTCGGACTCCTCCGCGTTCTCGCGGCCGACGGGCGCGCGCGACGGCTCGTCCGTCTTGAGGGGCGCGCGGCCGGCCGGCGAGCTGACGAGCAAGCGGCGCGCGAGCTCCACCGTCAGCGGAGCCAATTACAAGCACGTCGACGCCTGGAAGGAGCGCATGTCCGAGCTCTCGAGCGACTTCTACCTGCACCCGGGCGCGCGCTATTGCGAGGCCGGCTGCCGCGGCGGCCCGGCTGCCAGGAGCTGCAGCGAGCGCTGCAGGTTCGTCAAGACCAACTGCAGGAACCTCTCCAACCCCACGGACTGCCTCAACAAGGCCAGGCGCGACTCCGACAGCAGCGAGATGTCGCTCAGCTCCTGACCGCACTGCGATCGCCCAGCAGCCTCCCTCTAGTACTTTTCCGCCTCGATTCGTCCATCGCATTTTCCAGATGTAATAAAATAAGATTAATCAAAAGAAGATGAATGTTGTTATTGCTTTTAATTGCTCTTTTGCTCGAGGTATTGGAATGACAAAGCAAACGCAAATTTTTGTACTTATATCTGAATGATTTTTATTGTAGTCACAAAGACAGGCTTTTCCAATTTTTATTTTTATTTATTTATTTTTATACACATCTTCTACAATTCATCGCTGACTTAGTGTGGATGCGGTCAACAATGATAAAATGTACAGTGAAAAAATATATTTTAATGTACATTTACGTACCGTAGAGTATAATATTTAGATGTAGATGATTTAATATGTTTATACAAATACGTACAGGACCATCGAATAATTTAAATAATACGCTGTTACCTCGCATTATTTACTATCAGCATATTTTACATCAAGTTGTGAGAATAACGAAAGTGTTTTAAGAAGTTACGACTCTCATAGAGCTTTTAATATTATATATTATATTTTGCTATACATACACGCTCTTTGCTTTGTACATTAGTTACATATTTCGTGGAATACACACGTACATGTTGCGAAATACAATTGCTGCAGAGATTCGTCTGGAAATTCTCTGCTGTATGAAGCTTACTTGCTAGATTTTAAGGCTGCTGAAATCTTGTACCATGAGAATTGACGTTTGGCTCACTAGAGTGCATCCAGACCCATTCCCTTTGCTGAAGTTGATTATTTGGCCATTGTAAACTAATGTTATTATTAAACCATATAATAATAACAACAACACAGATCCATCTATTTCCTAAATAAAAGTACTACAACCAAAAACTTTATGCTATAAGAGGGGCAAATTTGTACAATGTCTAATAGAATAATTATAAACTAAAGACATCACAAAAATGCACATTGTAGTGTTATGTTACAAGTTTAAGTAAACGTGTAACCGGCGATCACCTGAGCGTTACATCAAATAAAAAAAAAAATTTTTTTAAAACGAGTAAATGTATCAAATGTAGCAAAGATGAGAAACTGTAAAAAAGTTGATGTGGGTGCGGTAAAGAATATTTACCGTTCGTAAAAAAATAGTTACTTTGATCAGTAATTTTTTCTTTTCAAATTCCAGACAACAGAGTTAGTTGTCAAAATAGGAATTCTTAAAACTGTTACATTTTATCTGCGTTTGATATCTCACTGCGCATCTTTACATCCCGTCCGAAGCATTTGATGACGAATCTTCATATTCATGAGCATCAGGTCCATGATTCAAAACTTTTATTAAATCGGTTACTTGTTTGATGGTGTAGTTTGGTTTTGGGCCATTATCAATGAGATGACTGTCACCAAATGGTATCCATACAGTTCCTGCAAAGCCAGCTTCAATACCACCTAAGACATTATAAAAGTAAGAAATTATTTATTATAACTTTTGTTTGAAAAAAAACAAGAAGTTTATTATTTTCTGTTTAAAGACTTATTTTCTATTGTATATTTTTTACCAATATGAGAATATGAGGTATGAGAAAATTTTGCTAGTAATTACATACTACTATAGTATTATTCAATATTAATATATTGAATTACTGCAAATATATATGTTAATCCATTAACACATGTTCTGGAAACATAAAAATATTACTTTTGGTTCTCTCAATTTTATTTAAAGCTCACCTAAAATATCAGTCTCTAATTTATCCCCCACCATGATACAATGTTCAGGATTAACTTCAAGATATCGACAAGCCTCTTCAAAAATTTTTGCTTCTGGCTTTTCCCATGGTAAATCACCAGATACTAGAATGACATCAAAATATGGTTGCAAATTCAGTTTGTGAACCTTCTCCCACTGTGCATTTGATGGGCCATTTGTAATTAAACCCAAAAGATATTTCTTCCGGAGCTGATGTAGCATAGAAACAGTCTCTGGCTTAAAGGCTAAATAGTGGTATCGCAAGTAAAGCCATCGCTCATAGACCTGCTTGGCAAGGTAGGAATATTTTTCTCCAAGGGCTTTGCTCCACAGTGATGTCCGCCAAACATCTAGACTGTATGCTATGTTGTCAGGACACTTTCTGAACTGCTTAAGATATGATGTGGTGATTTTGTTGGCACAATCTTGTACAATTCCATATTCCTCTGACAGCTCCTCTGCAAGCTGTTGATAATCAGGAAAAAGCAATATTTGTTTTAGTTTTCAGAGTCCTTATATGTTCACATATATATAAGATTTATATATTTTATCAATTTGAGAAAATGGCATATGATTATTTTTTATATTGCACGAGACAGAATATGCAAAGATAGAAAATTTTTTACCACATTCAATAAAACTCAAAATTTCTAATTTCTTTCATATGTATTAGTAGACATTGTTTAAAGAAAAAGAGATGAAAATTATTGAACATGGTATGTAGAACATAAATAAAATTTTGGGATTTAGGAAATTGAGCGGTCAATGAGGACTCTTAATTCTTATTAATGATTACCTAGAAAATGCATTGATTCATTCAAATACTCGAGCCGATTAATTGGACTCTTGAAGTGTGGCATCCATGGACACTGCTGTAATCACAACAAAATCAGTTGTGCCAACAACAGTCTTATTGAGTTATTTAAATTTGTTTACATTTTTAAGTGTGTGAAGATTTCCCAGTGGATGTGGTTTTCTGTGATAAAGTATCTGATTGACATGAAAAAAAGTCTTCTAAACACTATCTAATATGCAAAGAAGACCTCTTATTGTTAGAGAAACTATTAAATCACGCTAAAACTATATGATCTGAAATTAAGAAAATGCTTGTATGATTTTTAAAGTTGGGTAAAAAAAGAAATTCAACACAATTTTATGAAATTTCATATATTTAATTAAAAATTCTCTTTGATACAAATGCTTAACAATGAATAAACAATGTTTTGTCATTAATATTACATTTAACATATTTTTACTGATCAATCTTCAATAATTTTTCTGTTATCAAAAATTCTTTATTTTATAAAAATTATCCCAGCATACAAAAATGAAAAACAGTAAAGGCACATTAAATTTTGTTGTAAAGTGCCAAAAAATTTATTTTCTTTTCATGCTTAATGAAAAAGCATCAACAAACATGCGTGGAGAAACACAGTGTTAAGTTTGTCGTCTGCCAGGATACTATTTTCAGGTGTGATGTCCTCTAAATATACATCAGACTTACAAAGTGTTTTAAGCATATAAACTTCTCTGTCACCCACCATACTAGCTTTGATAATTTTATACGAAGCTTGAGTCATCATCTATCATAGACATGTGATTTGATGTTATAAATATCAAAATTATTTTGAAAACAAAAGTTGTTTTTTCTAATAGAAAGAAAATATTTTTGTTAAAATGCTAATTTTATCTTTATAATTTGCTGGAATAATGTACAAAAAAATTATAAATAAAATTTGTTTTCTGAAATTTATAAATAAAAATACATAGCATATATTCTTTGTAATTTTTTAGATTATTAAGCTAATTTTTTTAACATTTGTCAAAACACTCTTGATAATTTAAATAGATGAAAAAAAACATCTTAACTGTACATCATGACATTATAAAATACATTAATTATCTTAAGTTTAATCTCCAAACAGATTTTTTCCTAATTCCATCATACGATGATTTCTGCAAACAGTCAATGCACCAGCTTTCTTTAGAACTGTTGCAACACTTTTATCAGCCTTAACTAGGTGGCATAATAAATCTTCAAAAGCTGACTTGACATTTGGCTGCAATCCTCCGATCTTGACTTTCTTCAAGGTGTCAATGATACCTTCTGTCCAACCTGATTCTATAGCAAATTCAGAAAGCCAGGGAATCATTTGTAAGACAGAAGCCATTGTTTGCATTCCTAAGAACCATAATTCCATGATCTCCATCCAATGTTCTTTGTACGATATATTAACTACTAATTCTGTTGGATCATTACTTTCATCAACTATATAAGCATCCCATAAGAATCTTATAGTAGCTTGGATGTAGCGGCATATTGAGAAGTCATTCTTTTTTATACGTTTTGCTTGTTGTTTGAGTAATAAAAGACCAAGTATAGCCAAATTACCATGAAGAACTAAATTTTCTGGAATCTGCTTAAGTTCAGGTAAACTATCAAAGATAAATTTAAGTAAATTGACAAATGTTGGAGATTCTTCAACTAATTTTGCTTCCAATACTGTAATATTCATAAGAACATTACATACTGATACCATGGCTGCTCTAGAATCTTCCATTTCTTCTAGGATGTGTGGTTCTAGTTCTTTTACAGGTTCTTTAGCAGCCTTAAGACGTTCAGATTTTGGCACAGGTGGTTTCTTATAATGAACAATAGTCCAGTGATATGATAGACATTCAAATAATACTGCATCTTGTTTATGTTTGAGCAATATTTTTCTTGCATCTTCTTCAACAGCAAGGTGACATAAGGCTGGTAATAACAGTCTTAGAACATCAATATCGCTTAATGGATCATGTTTAACAGGCTCTCCAGAAGATGAACCTTCTCCTGATTTTGCATTAACTTTTGCTTTTTCAGCCATTTTTTTATTGCGATGAGCATAGAATGTATCATTAGCAATAGTTAGAATATAAGGTAAAATTGCATAAACTTGAGTTCTCATAGCAGATGTTTCTTGTGCTAGCCAGGCAGCTAATACTCTTACCATGGCACAAACAAAAAGACGTTCCTTAATATCAGTTATTTCCTTCATTTTAGAAACAGATGTCACTAAGCCAATAACTGCGGCAAATGCACCTTTTAGTGCTGTGTATAAAGATTGCTTCTCTTTTTGTTCCATATCTAACTGATCAGTAATAATGTAAGATAAGGAAATTTCTAATATCATGAAACATGCTGTAACAAGATCAGCATTAGCCATTACAGCTTTAAGCTGTTTTCCTTCAAGTTGCATTCTTACTTCAATAGAAGCTAACTGAATAAGTAATAAGAAGAAAACTTTTGGTTTTTCTTCATCAGACAATGCCCATTCAACACCTAATAATTCTAACATTATAGATGACAATTTTAGTGCTGGATCTCTTTGATTTTTGCCAATTTTTGATCCAAGAATATCACTCAGTCCTTTATGTATACTTTGGGGCCAAGATTCATTTTTCGCACTTTTGCTAACCACATCTCGTCTGCAAGATGCAAGAAGAGCTTGTAATATTGAGCAAAGTTTAAACTTTCTTTCATCGTGGTCTGTTTCAAAATCTAAAGCAATTTTATTAACGATAGCATGGAATGGTGCAGTATCATTTGCATCCCAAGCTTCTGGTCCAAATTCATTAACTAAATTTACTAATATATTTAAAGCTTCATCTGTCTTAAAACTTTTTTCTGCATAGATTTCACACATTTTAGGAATAGCTTTTTGTTCAATAAGAGCTTTTTGACCAGGATAAAACTGAGCAATGTTTTGCAGACACGTATATGCTTCACTTACAATAATTAAAGTGTCATCAGGAGCATCTTCATCAGCTTGGGATACAATTCCTAAGAGAGCAGGAACATGCCCAACCATATCAGGATGAGAGGCTAGCTCTGAGTCATTACAGAATGCAGAGAGAATAGACAAAGCTACTGACTTATAAACCTGAGGTGGACAATCAACAGGAACATCATCACTGATCAATAGTTTTCTGATAAACTTTGCACCAATAGATTCAAAAAGAGCCTTTTTAGCTGCTGATGTGCAGTCCTTTCCACTGACTAACTTAGTAACCATGAACAAGGCAGCAAATTTTTCTGAATCCCCACTAACCATCCTCAACATAGCAACACATTTTTTCACCGATTCTGGAATAATTGTTTCACGATCACACTCCATCTTGAATCCTGGATTAGTATTAACTCAAAGTCAATGTCCCACAAATCAGTTAGAATACTTCCTCTAAATGTCTTCAACACGAAGAGTAGAAAATCAATGAAAATTCGCTTGTCAGCATGCCTGTTTCTTGTAGCACAGCCCAGAGCCAACTGGCACCACTCCCACAGAGAGCAGATACAGCTCTCCTTATACTAGCCTTGCCCTTTGACACACTCTTTTGGAAATACCAAAATAGCACTTTACATAGAGTGTTTCCAAAATTAGACTGCAGTGCGTCTACCCCTTACAGAGATGTAGCCCTTAACTACTTTTGAAAGAATCAGTCATCTGTATATCTGTATACTTGGAAAATTAATAGTCCGGGATGAAAATACTTGAGAGCGTAAACATGAAAACAGCTTTTCTATATTTATAACGTCAGCGATTGGGCTGTGATAGAAAATTTACAGTTTTCCGTGGTTTTATTATTTTTAATAGCCACGGCAAGCAAACTGCTAAAGTCTTGGACCGGAGCAGAGTTGTAGGAGCGACGGCTCAAGATGCGGTGCAACTGGCCAATGCGCGAATTTTTCTCTCCCGGCGAGCAGCCGAAAGCAGCGAGTACGAGAGTAAAATCGTCGGCACGTGCGGAACGAGAAAATCGTCGTCGTTGACTCTCTTTGCCTCCGCGCTTCGTGTATCCTCTTCCTCCCGTCGACGCCGGGATCTAAAATAATCGCGCGAGAGAAGGCACTATATTGGGCATCGGCTCGTGTTACGCGCGCGAGTCCCGAGCCCCCCGCGCTCTATTTTCGCCCTCGCGTGCGTGCGTATACGTGCACTTACGTACGGATCTTTTCCTCTTCGTGAGCGCTGCGCACTTCTGTTGGCGATACGACGAGGGAGAGACGCAACACGCTAGATACCCACCGCATGCGCACGCACAGCAGAACAACTTGCGCGCGCCAATGCCTATGGATTTTTCGCCCCTTCTACACTGGCTTCATCATGCGTAACTGAACATCATAATGGGCGCTATTGTGATAATAGTGTGAAAAACGTTCGTGTGGGAATATTAAGGTATATCCAAAATTTTCTCGCCGATGCAATCTATAATCAGCGACCAGGCAAGTAGTCACAATGTAGAAGAGGCGCAGTAAAGGATTATTGAAATCATTTGCTCGGAGGTCTAAGTACGAATTACAGGCATACACAAGTAATAATGGTTGAGCGTCGTCTGCTTAAAGATGACGTCGCGCGCGTGCTCACGCGCCATCTGACCTCTGCTGCGTCCTTCTCGCGCTTGTAGCCAAGAGCTGCTATTGTTTTTGTATATATACCTACCTATATAAACTTTCCGCTCGCTTTGGGGCTACCTTTACCTCAACGTTATTCACTCGAATTTCAAGAGTGGCCTAGAAATTATCATTTTCGGTGTGATAAAGTAGTGGGGAGGGTCGGATAAAGGGGAATTAGAGATAAAAATGCGTGCGGAGAGAAATATATGTTTCTGAGAGAAATTAAGAATAGAGGTGACGGGGTGGGAAATGGGTGGTTGGGATGCGGTCTGAGTGCGAACTAATGGAGTATACCTTGCGACAAGCTAAACTGTCTCCTTTTCTTGTCTCGATGAGGGTGTTGTCCAGGTCGAAGAAGAGCGCGCTGACCGTCGCGTTCGGTTCATTCTGGCGCGCTCGGAAGCCAGCCATTTGCCTCTTCAGTGATTATGATAGCTATACGGTGGGGTGACGTTCGTTCTCGCTCTTTCTCTTTTTCTTTCGCTTTCTAAAAAAGACGCAAAATCTCCGCTGTCGTGGACTGACCGCTGGCTGCGCTAGTATGAGGAGAGATGACCCGAATTCACTCGGTGTGATACGTCGTCGTTCAACGCTCCCCTCCCCTCGAACTTTCCTGCGCCTCAGAGAAGACGTCGAGCCGAGTTCGAGTTGCGCTCATCGGGCGATTCTCGTTGGAATAAAAGTACGCAAGCGCAACGTGACGCTCTTTGTTCTTCAGCTCGTGATTCGATCCAGAGTCGTGCGAGCGCAGTTGGAGCCGTTCGTTACTGTTAAAAAAGATGGCACCACCCAACTGGCTTGCTTTGGCTGGAAAATATATTATTACAATATTTAGAAGAACGGTAAGTTAGGAATTCGAGGATAACATTATTGCATCAGAAATGGATACTACCATCGATAGGTACAATTATCAACAGTGGCCATCATGCAGCTTTCTAAATCGTATTTTTTCATTAGTAATAAATTTATTTATTAATGTGACCTGACCGTTTGTTACCCTGAGCTCTTCAATAAATTCGTAAAAATTCCGTGAAAACATATATTAAATATTTTCGAAAGATAGTGATATGTGTGAAATTCTAAAAACTAAGGTGAGAAAATAGACATATAGATATGCACGATTACCCAATAAAACCTACTATACCAAGACATCTAGGTAAAGTAGGAAACTACACACTATGGTTACCATTACAAGTTAACGTATCTACACAATCACTGAATAAGATTAATGATAATATCGACGCGCCAGAAGAATAACATTAATAAAAATTTGTCTTCCTGAAAAACATGATTAAAAATTTATCTTATTGAAAAATATGAATAAAAATTTGTCTTACT
>JAYJLV010000046.1:1222287-1236786 GCA_036873485.1 Torymus texanus | reverse complement strand
TTTCGTGGCGAATTTTTATGGGGGATAGTTTTAGTGGCATTTTTTAATGGGATAGTCTTCGTCGGCACCGGCGATATACTATCTCCCATCCGACAAGTACTTGAAGATATTGTAAGAAAAATAGAACAATTACGATAGTCTTTCAGCTTTCTCATTTTCGTCAAGTACGTACAAATTTTTACACCATGTATAATTGAATCAATTATTTTTTAATTAAGTATTGGTAAAAATGTTTAAATGTCAGATATTTTTTTTCATTAAACTAAGAATAGACCAATAACAGGGTCTTTAAAACATTATCGATAAGTATATTTAAAAACAAATTGCAAATGATATGTTAACAAAAATGGCTCTACCGGCCATTAACAAAATATGTGATAAAAGTAATATGTTAATAATTAAAAGTAATAATATAATTTGTTAAAAGTATAGTCTTCCTCGATCGTGAGACACTCTCTTTCGTCTTATACTGTTCGTTTATTATTAAAAGAGATCAAAATAACGATAAATTTTGAAAAAATAAGAAGAAAAAAATAAACTGAAAAAATATTTTTCAAATGATTTTTCAATAAAAATACATTCTATGAAATAGCCTATAAAGTTTTTACACTTTGAATAATAAAAACAGCAATAAAATATCTGAAAATATAAGCACTTTGAAATTAATGTAGTAAAGTTGAAGATACGTTTTTAAACGTAAAAAGTATCGAGAATACAATCGCAACTTTTTATAGCTATATAATTTACGAAAGATTAATATACATGTTGTAATTTTCTTATTCCAGTAAAAATAATGCGGGGTGTCAATGAACTTTTGTTAGAAAAACAATTATTTAAATTACTTGAAATATATATGGCATATGGGTCGCTACAAGCGCAAATTAATAACTATATGGTTGCGACATATTAAATCTCATTGCCTTTTTTCGAATTACATTATATTAATAAGTTTTTTTAATTTAAAATGCTATAAGTGTACTTCTATTTCAAAATGCTTAATGCAATTGTACGTTTTAATTTACAACTTTAGACATTTATAAGTAACATTAATATTATTTGCATATTGCCATTAAAAAGGCGGCAGTGCACACTTATTCATCGAACCATCAATTTTGTGAAGGTCAGAAAAGATATTTTGTATTCCAATATTTTGCATTGAAAAAAGAAGTTGTAATAAGCCATGTAAATTTATCTGATTTTAAGCCATTTTCTATTATAGTTTTATAAATTATTTAACTCTATTTGATTTATGCAGTTTTTAGAATAAGTATCAAACTTTTGAACAAAACGCATTTATAATAATGAATGCAACATTTATGCTGCATTTTAATATTATAATATAATATAATATTATTGTTATTATTGCAATTTTTATAGTCACTTTTATAAAACGGAACTTGCTTCAAATTCCTGGAAAACCTTAATGAAAATTCATTTTTGTTTATATAATGAAGGAAGAGTGCAATTTTTTTTGATAAATTGGTTTCCTTATTTATTTGGATGACTCGGATTCCCTTGCTTTCAGAAAAATAGTATTTTATATTTGATATAGGTAAAATCTAGATACATCTATACTAGACTATGTAATATATATACACACACATATTTACACGTCTGGAAATTGAGTAAGAATTGTCAATTTGAAGTTTCTATCGACATGAGAAAAAAGATTTTCGCTTATAAAGTATACCCGTGAGTATATTTCTTGCAAATCTGTGTCGTGCATACTTATTGCATGACAATTGCTATTAATGATAGGCCTCTCACTCGCGGTTCGATATCTAATTGAAGTTGCCTGAATCACGTACATACAATTAGGGTAAAATTAAGCATCTGTACGCATTAAACGTCCTGTGCGTGCGTGAGTGTGCGCGAGTGTGCAGTGTGTATATAGGCGCAGTCTTTTCTCATCCACAGGCCACGAGTCGCAGTTTCTCCTGATTCCTTGACGCGCACTCGCCCGTGCATATACATTATTTAGCAAAACACAAACACGTCTGACCAGTCTCTTCTCTTGTGGCAGTGATTTAAAAATTACACGCTCTCGAAGAAGAGAAGAAAGAACTGGCTAGCGCGCGGCACGGGATTAAGTACTTAGAGAACGAGTTTTCGTTAATAAGTTTTTCCTCTCTAGCATAAGCTGTGGCAAAAATACGTCATTATTTTGTTGCTTACTTTTCCTTTGCCTCCTCTCTTCTTTCCTGCATTAAACTATCTCATCGGCCGTGATGTTGGCGATCGCACGCGTCCCGACTGGCATTTGACTCCTACTTAGTCACCCGCTCGCCAGCGACGCCAGCCCGCGGTAGAGGCATTATCTTGTCGGGACGGTACAAGATAGGTAGTAGGTACTACATATATTCCCAGCGCCAGCTTCGGAGCTGCGTATTTTCTACTCTTCGTTCTCCGCGAGCGCACATCGCAGTCAGTCGTCAACGGAACACCATCGAGTAAAAGTCAAGATGATCCGTAAGTTTATTCTTTCAATTTTTATACAAGCTACACTCCTTTCTTTAAACTAATCTTTGCTTTCTCTCATTCAATCGTCGACATTCTATTTTTTTTTCTTTTTTAACATTTAGGATAATGCTTACGCCATTATTACAACCTTGACTTATAATCAACAACCCTCTTTTACAAATAAAAACATTTTGTCTAGATTTTAGGTTATGTACTTATATTTACATTTTTTATTATTCTAATATCATTGTTTTATTTTTTTCATTAAATAATCCTATAATACCTCTAACTTTTAAATTGACAAATTGTAACGTTAATTTGCAATGAATATAAAATCCTTGATAATATACTAATTATGATTTACTGATGCTTTTTTTATTGTTGAATTTTCTTTGATGTAATAATATAAAAATGCCCCCTACTATGCTATTGAATAATTGATTAACAATTTTTGTTATAATATTTAATTTTTTAATACTTATAAAATTATTAGAATAGAGTAACTTATTATATACAATTCTTTGCTATTTATATTTTTTGGTATGAAGCAAATTTTGGATTTTAATGTATCACAAAAACTTTAAATATTGCACAATCATCAATAATATGATTTGTTATAAAAGAAATATAGGAAATTTGTCTTTTTGAATTTATTGATTCAGTGAGTCTGTGTCAAAAAAATTAGACCTATAAGATGGTTTAATATATATACTAGAAAATATTTAAAATTTGAATTTTTATATACAGATGTTTCATTTGATTAAGCTATCTAATTATTGATATATCTAAGTTATACATATTTGTATTATCTTTTATCTCTCACCAAAATAACATGTTGTTAACAGGCTTAATGATAACATTGGGTCTCCTCTGCACTGTTGGTATACTTGCACAGAGCTGTGATAAGGACAAGGGTGATGATTGTCCTGTCAAGTTTGACCAAGAAAAAGATTGGAGTAAAGCTAAATCTATCTATGAATTTCATGCCAATGATATTCATGGCAAAGATGTCTCATTAGATAAGTACAAAGGTCATGTATCCATTATTATCAATGTTGCAAGTCACTGTGGTTTGACAGATACTAACTACAAACAACTTCAAGCTCTGTATGAAAAGTATGGAGAATCAAAAGGTCTCAGAATTTTGGCTTTCCCATCAAATGAATTTGCAAACCAAGAACCAGGAACATCTGCAGAAATTTTGGAATTTGTTAAGAAATATAATGTAACTTTTGATATGTACGAGAAGATTCTTGTTAATGGAGAAAATGCTCATCCTTTGTATAAATGGCTTAAGGCTCAGGACAAAGGTGCTGGTACCATTACTGATGGTATTAAATGGAACTTTACGAAATTCATTATTGACAAAAATGGAAAAGTTGTTGAAAGATTTGCTCCAACGACTGAACCTTTTGCAATGGAAGATTCATTGTTGAAAAATTTTTAAAATAAACTTAATTTATTTTTGTAACAATTAATCAGTTAGTTTTACAAAATAATTAGAATAATCAACAATAACACATGGAACAAATTTTTAAGACTGTTTTATTGTAATAATGAAATATTTTGTCAATAATGTAATGTTATGAATAGCTTTATAATTGTAATATTTCATAATTTATCTTTGGAAATAAAATATATAATAGATTTTAAAAACTAACTTTTTTAATCAGCTCATGTAATGATTATACAAACAACAATAATTATAAGTACAATAATTATAATTATACATTGTCCCCTTCCTTCTTTCCCTTCTTTCCCCTACAACTAGGCAACAGGGCCATTCTCATAAAAGGTTGAATATAAAAAATGCAAAAATAAAACATGTTAATTAATAATAAATTTATTGCTTGGTAGTAACACTAAACTGATAATACAATATACTTTCTGTACAAAAATTGTTACTGGTATTGCGCAACATAGATTACAATTGCAAAATAATTATAATTTTTAATAATACTAAGTACAAATATGAAATATTTTAGGAGAAGAAAACAAAACTTAATTGGTTATTTGAATTGACTTGTGAACTTGTTTGAATTTTGTGTCATAATTGTAGCTTACTGAAATAATATTAGTCTACTCTTCTTATAAATTATATCATATATATATGTATATATATTCTCTCTCTCTCTATATATATTTATATAAAATTCTATGTACAATATAATAATAACTTTCTTACAATATTCTAAGTTCTGTTTTTCTTGATTTGACGAATTGTAACAAACAAATAAAAACTATTATAAGAATTGTAAACGACGGCAATTTCTAGTAGCGGATTGTTTTTGTAGTATATGACTTGAGTATTCGACAGTTTCTTCTTATAGGCTATTACATGTTTGAGGCAGTAAATGTACAGTTTTGGAAACTAAAATTTTGAAAAAAAGAACAGTTTAAAGTACTAACTTATGAAACTAAATGTAAACTAAATTTCTTCCGTTTCACTTTGGCGAAACGTGGAGAAGTCGTTTTTCACGTGGACGGATTCGACGCTTAAGGGCATAGAGTAGCTGTTGCCATTAGCTATTCTAATATAAATAAATATTTATCCTATACTTATAGTTATAAGTTACATAATTTTAAACAATTTCTTTCGTACTGCTGTTATTACTACCAATAGTAGTCATCTCATGCTCGGACGTTTTACTTCGACCATTAGGAACTGTTTCTTCACAGGTCTGTAAAAAAATAAATGGCATATTATTTTGTTATATTGGCAAAGTGATGTGGCAGAAGAATAAGAAGAAAAACAAAAGTGAGGAAGTAATGTGTAATTTACGAAAGGCAAACAAAAGCATTGAATTACCCATAGTTTCTTGTTGTAATTCTACCTTGTAGGAGGGATTGTCGTAGGCTGATGTGGTTTTTCGAGGCGATATGTCAGCCTTGCTACTCGTTCTCCTTTTCATCAGCATCATCAGGAGAATGAGAGTCGACAATATGGCCAATGATGCTACGATAGCTACTATAACCAGGGGTCCGTAGTAGTCACCTTCGTGAAGTGGTATCGACGCAAGTTTACCTGTAAATTTAAAAAGCATAATACTATAATTTTTATAACTGAATTTACAATTTCTCTATAAAATCATTATATAAACGCATATTATACTCTGCGAAACGAAAAATCAGATATATAATTGGAAAACGTTTATAAAACGAGTTTCGACAAGAAATATTTAAATAGATTATATCACAACGAGGGCTACTTTGATCATTTTCTTTCATTTCAATTAAGTTGAATGGGTTTGTTGGAAAATGTAAATTTTTGTAAATTTCTCAATGTAAGTAGATTATATATACGAGATTCTAACTTTTATATAGGTATATCTAATTGTTGTTTTGCAAAACTTTATAGTTTATGCTGTTATAGTTTATTCGAAAAACATTCAAAAGTAATTAAGTTCCTAATATGAGTGACACTTTTACAACAAGCCTATTTTTCAAGGAGAAAGTCATGAAAATGCAGAATATATTCCCTTCATTTTGGTAAAGCTTTATTACCTTGCTGTTGGGAGGCACCGGGTGGTAAGAGGACTCCAGGCTTGGTAACAAAGTCCTGCACGTTGCTCTTTTTGATTTTTCCGTTGGTTAGGTAGACTTCTATCCAAAGTCGGTAACGAGTGCCGGGCTTCAAGTCGCTGATTATTGTCTTTGCCGGCGAGTCCTTCTTGGCGATTTTGAAAGTGCTCGTGTCCTCTTTGCCGCTGTCGCTCTGATAAACGGCCCTGTAGATATTCACATATTTGTCCTGCGGCTGGGGCACGCCGCTCCAGGAGACTTCCACATCCGTCGACTTTATCGTTTTGATCTCGACTTTCACGTCGAACGAGTACGGGTCGCTCTCTTCCATCGTTGTCAAGTTTACCTGTTATAGATATTTACATTTTTATCGCTATTTTTATGCATGTAGTTTGAAAACAAGTTATGTTATCTTACCGTTTTGCTGTCGATCAATATATTGGCCTGACCGATTACGTCCTTAATGCTGAGGTGAACTTCGTAAGCGGTTAACGGTCTCAAATGGTCAAGTACATAGCGGTTGACACTCCTGTGCAGTAGAGGCGTGACCGAATAAGTCTTTTCGTCTTCAGCTTTGTACATAAGATAAATACCGTCAATAAACTGTAATTCATAATTTGTAAATTTCTTCCATTCGAATTCTGCAAAAGTCGAATTGACTTGGATAACTTGCAGCTCGGAATCGATACGAATCTCTGTTGGCACTGCGCTAGGCGCTTGCTTATCAAGAGTACGAACTTGATAGATTTTGCTGGTATGAGTATTAGAGAGATCACGCAATTTGACTACAATCATTAATCGGTATATAGTTGATGGTTTCAGTCCACTCAGGTCAAATTCCAAATCTTCAGTATCGATAAGATCTCCAGGAGGAGCGAAAGTTTGCGACTTCCACGTTGATGGATCATTATTCCTGCAACAGAAAATATAATTCACGTTATCGTGTGTTTTGTTTAAGTCATTAATCAGTTAGTGAAATTGATGGTACAACATCAATTTCGATTTCAATTAAATTGTGCAAATTAGTAAAAGGTCTACCGTATAGTTAAATAGTAAGAAAACGTAATTACTTTCAGAAAAAAACTTTCCCTTTTTACAATAATGGGAGAAACTCACGATTTGTCACTAGTGTAGCGAACTTCGACTCGACCGTGAAGTCCTACCAGAACTGATGGCACGGTGAACATCAAGCGCACAGTATTTCCACTGATTGCTCGCAACTCTTCCACGGATATCTCGTAGCCTTGCTGGCCTGGCAAGTTTACGTTTCCGGGACCCAAGAGTCCAGGATATTGCCCAATCGGTGGTAAGCCGTGCTCGAACCCTGCGATTAATAATTATAATTCCTAAATAAGTGAAGAATGTTTATCTCGCAATATATAATTTAAAAAATCTAGACTCTGAATTTTATTTCCTAATTTCAAGTTTTTTTTTGTCATATGCTTCATTGAACTTTTCATCGTGATTCGCTTAGACTTCGTTAAAAAGGGACTTTTCAACTCGCAAAAAAGCTTCTAAATCGGCCTACAATATCGGTTCGATAGCAGTCTAATTTGGTGATCGCTCGGGAAACGAACCTGACTGGTCAGAGCCGGGCGGCGCTTGAGGGACGAAGCCGTGCGGGCCCAAGTGGACCGGCATGCCAGCGGCCTGCTGCACATGCGCCGGGTCGAGGCCGATGCCGTGGGGCGGCAGGGGCGGTGGTGGCGGTCCCTGCAAAGGCACGTTGGCCTGTTGCTGCTCCAGGGGATATTGCTGCTGGTACGGGTTATTGTTGGGGTCGTGTTGCGCTATGTGGGCCAGCAGCTCCTCGAGCTGCTGGGGCGAGTTCGGCACCTCGGCCGTGTGCACGTGGTAGGTCGTTTGGCCGTTCTCGTCCTTTTGCGTGAAGATCTGCGGCTTGCTGTGGCCGGGCTTCTTCGCCGGGGCGCCACTTCCGCCGAAATAATTTGGCGCCTTCTCGCCGGCGGCGATCTCCTGCTGGATGTCGTAGAGACCAGGGTGAGGGGCGGGAGGGTCGTGGTCCAGGTGGATTAGGCCGGGATGGTGGGCGTTGATCAAATGGTAGAGTTCGTCGGGAATGGCCTCGGGATTCGGATTCCGCGTAGGAACCGGTCGCTTGGGGGCTGCCGACCCTGAGACTTTGCCTTTCTCATTTTGGTAGATATCGGATGCTGGCACTTTCTTCTTCCCAACTGTGGGTAGGACATTGTTGGGGTCCGTGGGCTCCGGCCGAGAGGCAATATGGCCGCCGTAGGGCGGACCGGCCGCTGGATTTTCCAGCAAGGTGTCAAAGGGAGCGGGAGGAAGATTTTCTCCGTTAGTGGGAGCGAATTCGAAGCCAGATCCGGCCACGTGCTCGTGTACGTTTAGCGGTATGAACTGCGGCTGCTCCACGTGGTCAGAACTGGCGCCCCCCTTGTTCAACCCTGGTAACTTATTAGGACTCTGGGGAATCGCAAGATTCGGATTGACAGGTTTCGAGGTAGGTGGTGCGCTGGCTTTTTCTGATGGATAAGCTTTATCAGGGAAACGGTCTGGTGCCAGTGGTCCGGGGAACAGATCAAGGCCGTCTTTGTGAGGCTTTAAGCTATCCACGGGCTTTTTCGAATCTGACTTGGATTTCGACTTTTCTTTCACTGGAGGAGCTTTTTCATGACTTGGTAAATGGAAGACCTCCTCAACACTAGGTTGAGTAGCTTTGAAATCGGGATTGTAGGGTCCCATGTAAGGTATCGTGGGGTGGCCCGGGTCCATCGGATAGTGCAAAACATCGGAATTGGGAGGAATGGCGGGTTGGGGCGGGTGAGTCACACCGGATGGCGTGGGCCAAGGGTACGATGTGCCTCTCGGAGGCTCTTCGCTGACTTTATTCGATTCTGGCTTGTCTTTCGGTCGTTTTGCAGTTGTGTCTATGGCCAGAGGGCCAGGATACATGAAACTTGTCGAGTTCTTCCCTGTAATGAGATATTTGTCTTTGTTGGTCGTCTGAATATGTATGCTTTAGGAATGTTTTCCCATGAGCCAGTCCAAAGTCTATGCATGCCATTCTATTTACAATATTACATCAACATATTTTCAACGATTTTATTAATGGAACTATTGATCCGAAAGGAGACATTTCAACAAACTTTATGGAACATGTAAATGTTTTGGAAAAAAATTGACTGTATTCATACACAAAGTTCATAATGATTTTATTAGAAAATTTTGTGAAAAAATCTTTGGAAGTATTGAAAAGTGGGGATTACTCACTATAGGCGAAATATTACTTGAATATCAATAGTATGATAAAGGTTGAGTAAAACAAGAATGTAGATATTTGATATGTTTGGTATTATGAGATAAGAATGTCGATGCGATTCAAGATGAAACTTTTATATAGCGGTCGTAATGTAAGGAAAGTTAAATTTCATCAATTTCAGAAGACCAAATTAAAGTAATGAACATCGAGTGATTGAAAATACGTTATAAGTGATATTTCATATTTCAAAAAATCATAAAAATTTATGAAAACAATTTCAATATATGCCTTATCATGCAAATAAAATATAAGAACAATTAATGTTCTTTCGTAACAATGAAGCTTAACATATCATAGCATCGAGAAAGCATGCACCGTCCATATATTTACACATACTCAATTGTAGAAAATATATATTTATTTTCAATTAATTTTTGTCCAGAAAGATTCGAAATTTACAATAGTCAGTTTACAGTCTATGTTGGGTTGTCCTTGTTTAATTTGAAATGTCCCAGAATCAGACAAATAGGGTCAATCAGGTTTGTACGCATTCCAGGTAATTAGGTAAAGCAGCATTCCGAATTATATCCAAAACCAGTCCAGCGCGATAAGTACTCAAAGGGATAACGATACAGAACGGTATTGCCGTCAAATCACAACGAGAATTACGCAAATATGTACCGAAAATTCCAATTTTGTTAGTGATAAAATTAACCAAAAGCATATCATCTCAAATAGTCTTTCAAGTTCAACATAATGATTTATATTTACATTTTCTTTATTTAATAATAAGAATATTTATCCATGGTAAATGATATACAATAACCCTTCGTATTCTTAGTATTATTATAAACTTTATATTAACCTTCCTATCCATCACCATGTGGTTATTTTTCTCATCAGTAAATGTACTTAATTGAAAAGTTTCTTGAAAATAAATTTCCGTTTGGAATGCACTTTCTACATCCACCATTTCCATTTCGTAAACTCACATTAAAAACGCAAGATTAAATTAATATTGGTAAAAGCAATATAAATACCTGAAGGTAAGCTTGGTGGAGGACAGTTCCAGTGCATGCAACAGTCGTCACCAGGCAAGTGGGTGAGGATGGCTTCGTGTGGCTTACAGCCAAGACTGCTAGGTGGTTGTTGCGATACAGGAGGACAAATGGCATTGCACGTTACGTTCCCAAATTCGCAGTAACATTCTTTTTCGCAGCCAGTAACGTTAGTTGGTAATCTGGACCAATTATCGTAAGTTTTGTCTTCATATGTACAAGAACCGTTGTTCCTGCAGCGTACTTCCTGTTGATGCAATACATGTATAAGTGACGACAATGCAATAAAGAGGGTTGGCTATTTTTAAAAGTGTAAGCCAACTCACTTGTGGACAACAGTTAGGAGCTTTCGGAACGTGGTTCGGTGGTACAGTCTCCCAGTCCAGGCAATGAGGATCCAGCACATCAAGGCCGAAATCGGTGGGACATTCAATGGTCACGCATTCGGTCTGGGCTGTTTCATTGCACACACAAAAGGCAATGCATTCGTCGAACCATTCAGCCCCAATTTTGTAAGTTTTTCCACGATGGCTGCACGTCCCCTTCTCACTCTTTTCCGTCACACTTGTTTTAATTACATCAGCAAGCATTGAAACGTGAATGGCTGGTCCTGCGCGAGATCCATCGATTACGCGAACGTAGTAACCGTGCGCTGACTGCAGATTTGTGATTATACCATCTATAAAAAATTAAAAAGAACATTGAGTAAGATTACCTTCATACCTATAAAAAGAAAAAAGAAAAAGAAATTCAAACTATTCGTTTACAATCCTGTTCTACAACCCTCCAATGCAATTTCTTTATTTAGTTTTTCTATTACCTTTCGTAGGTTTCACCTGTCTCCACACATGATTATTTTCGGAAAGTTGTATTGTAACTTCATCGGGAGTTTTTGAGGACAATTTTAACTTAATGGCGGTCGAATTCAAAACTTTGACGTCCGTTATATTGATAGATAAATCGGCTGGACCTTCGGATTTAATTTCGTCGAATCGATCACCCAGAGTGACGTCGCACAGTGTTATGGTACAGCAGGAATCACTGAAATGGCAGTTAACAGTGACTTATAAACGACTGTAGTTGTAAATTATTTCGCTTTGTGGAGGCATTTTAAGTAAACGAGAGATTCCAATTTACCTGGGATCTTGCAAAACTACGCAGCGGTCGTGGAGTCCGGACGCCGTATCATTAGGGGGACATCTTGGTTGACATTTCAAATGACCTCCCACTTCACAAACGCATGTCTTTGAACATCCGTCTTGAACCTTTTGTCCCCTTGCAACCGTTGTATTTCCAAATACACAAGTCTCTTCTGGCTCGGGTGCTACAAATAACACATGTACGTTTAGCAAAATATTTGAAAATCCCATACCAGAAAATGTAAAAGCATTTACACAAAAAATTACCAGAATCAGCGCAGACTAGAACAGCGCAGCAAGGATTTTCTGGTAGCTCGCGAGCGTGGCAGAAGGGATCGCTGCTTTTCCTGCCAGCTCTGACCAGTGGTGTCTGACATATGGGCTCGCAGTTCGTTATTTTCCCGCCCTCGCTGCACAAACATTGTTCTTCGCATCCTCTTTTCATTTTCTCTCCTATCGCGTAAGTCGCGTTACCGTCGACACACAGTGGCCTGGCTGTTGGCAGCGGATTCACCATTGTTACGTTAGCCGCGGTGCCGTTATGCCTTGCTATGTATTCGCCACCTGTTTGAACACAAATATTGCTTAGAATGGATCTAGAAAAAACATTATTCGCTGACCAAGAAAAGAAATATGTTCTTTTGTTTTGTGTAACAAGTGGATATTTCAACGAAAATAAACGTTGAAATTTCGAATAGACGTTTAGCAAACTGCAATTACTAGTGTTTACTTTTTTCGAGACTATTTAAGGTGGTTCTATTAAAAGTCTGAAGTCAATTGAGTGTTAATAGAAATATTATTTTCATTCTTCAATATTTGAGAAATATTTTGAAACAATAAATTAATTAATAATAATTGTTTAATTTTCTTATTTATTTGATAGCTAATACTTTCGGTTTTTTTTAAATAAAGGTTAAAAAGTTTGTTGTTTTGACTATTAAATGCCGTCAATCTAACCTCAACCATGATTTTTCCAACTTTGATATAAAATATCTTTTAATTTTATTCGCCTACTGGTATATTTTTTAATGCCTTTAGAAAATACGAAATTTACTTTTTCAATTTCTCGTTTTTGCTATAATTCCACAGTGTTTAAGTACTTCCATTTCAATGATTTTCCATGTCAGTAGCATGGTTCCTACACTTTCCCATGTTAAAACACAAGTTTTCCAGAATTATTATTTCAAGTATTTGCTCGGTGAATTGCACTGAAAGTCATATCAATTTGTTAATGAATACCTCAACAATAACAGTATTTAATCCTATTTAGATCCGCAGTCTTAACATTTTTAATAGAACCACCTTAAGCAGAATCTTAGAAAGTTAGTTTTTTTATTATTTGTTAAATATAGGCTTTGTTTGAGTAAATAAAAAAGTAAAAGGTAATAACTGAAAAAGTTTATCCTACTTTTGCAATCTGCCCGGAGAAGAAAAAGTGAAAAACAAGCCGGCAAATATGTGAGCCAGTCTCTTTCTCTCGATGTCTGAATAATTTAAGGCAGGACCGGCGAAACAGCAGCGGAGTCGGACAAAAAAACGACTTGCATTTTTACCGGTGGCACATTCATTAGCCTACCTTCAACCTCCTTATCCTCGTCGTCCATGCTAACGTCACTAAGGTCAGTTACATTGGCGTGCAAGGTGTTGCCGGGCTCAGGCGCCGAGACGTTCAGCGCTCGCGCTCTCGCGGATAGCTCGGCCATCGTCGTTGCCATCGTCGTCGGCGCGCTGTCTTCCTGCTTGTTTGCGCTCCCGCTCGGGGCGGGGGTTTCCGTCGCTGGCGCCGTCGGCACTATTGGCTCACCGCGTAACAGCAGGGGCAGCTGGCCCATGGCCTTCTTTTCTAGCATCGGCGTGGTCGTCGCCTCCTCGGCGATGCTACTGGCAGTGGTCGAGTCGGACGGCGTCGTGCTGACCTCGGCATCGTTCGCGATTCGGCTGTCCTTGGGCAGCAACTTCTTGTACTCGGATTTGGGCTTGGCGAAGTCGATGATTTTCTTCTTCAGGTCGGCCGACTTGGCGTCCTCGAGCACCGCCAGCGACTTCTCGTTGATTTTCCTCGTGGCTTCGGCATCCAACGGTTTCACGCCCGGCACATCATCGGCGTCCACTCCTGCAAGCAAGAAACAAATAGAGGCCGGTTATAAGGAGGACGCACAGATGCTGCTCGCTCGACGATTACTGGTGTATATAAGGCGCTCGACAGTCGCTACGAAGATAACAGACTGCTCTTTTAACCGCATTTTTTATTTCTAACTAGAAATAGTATGGAATTTTTAGACTTAAATATATAACCTTCTATTTATGCAATATTATAAAATATTTTTTCACGATGCGCAAAGACCATAGCTCTTTGCTTTTTGAAAAAAAAAAAATCTGAAAATGATTTGTACTGTTCCACTATATGAAATCGTTACCGGAAATTAATTGGAAAATAAGTTAATGATTGAAATAAAACAAAGTATCAATATAGTTGCCACTTACAGGGTATTTAAAACAGTGATCACAAAATATATAACTTTCCTTATTTTTAAAAATTTAACAATTGTTGAATTATTGTAATTCTTTATACTGTCAGATTTTGTTAATAATATACATGGCCCCGTTGAAATACTTTATTTGCATTTGTTGATTTATTCAATAGTTAAAACTACTATTGAAGAATCCATTGTGCCGATCCAACTATACAGAGCATCTTATATACTGCCTATTGATCCTATATAAAAGAGAGATGGACTTGAGATTGTCACCTCTAATGATTGTGATTGGTCGATTTGAAATAGACATGTAAAATTTGATTGGTCTCCGATAGAGCGCTTGCAGCGCGCATTGACACTTCTAGTGTAATAAATAACGCAGAAAACCATTGGAAGTCATGATAATTTGTTTTAGCAAATCAATAAAAAAAATATAAATAAACTTTTAAAATTAACCCGGCGATTCGACAATTGGCGCCCCGTTTGAAAGAATTCCTTAATAATGTCAATTATTCGGGTTGGCAGTAATTGTAGCGTGTTGCCGGGAGAGTTAGGATTTCATCTATTTTGAATGCCGTATTATATATATATATATAGAT
>JAYJLV010000046.1:1206733-1222187 GCA_036873485.1 Torymus texanus | reverse complement strand
AATGAATTTCTAACAATGTCTTATTTTTAAAAATTTTGACCAGAAATTCTGCCCAGAATCTGCTCAATTTTCTACCAGGGTGTAATTAGTGCTTATACTTATAGGTACTGCGACGATCATCACATTATTGTAAATACCATTATGGTAAAGAACGATAGGCTTAAAGTAGTAAAATATGATTAAATAAATAATTTAAGCCATGGCATTTTTAAACTTGATCCTTCAGGATTGTGTGATTGCATATACGTTTCTTCGATCTAGAGAAAAAAACTTCAGGAAAACGTTTCTTAAACATAAGTTCTTTTTTACGCTTGTGTCAAATTACTTTTACGTTAAGGCATTTTTAATGCAATAATTTAATATTTATTTAATTTGAAACAAAATTTAGTGCAGTTACTTCTGAGAACTTTGCTTTGAAGTACATTAGGCATAAATCGTTTGGACTTGTGGTTATTGTCATGCTTTGGCATTATCAAACTTCTTAATTCATGAAATATTATGACAGAATGAAAAGACGTTATGAATCATGGAGCGATATTTATCGTTAATGCTGCGTGCATACATTTTAACGAGAAACAGTTAACAAGAAATAAATATTAATAACTTTAACATAATTAATGAATATAATCTGCTATTGTTGAAATAACTGTTAAGTATGAAAATAGAAAATTCTATACAACGAATAAGTGTGTAATGAATAACAAAAGACATTTCCGGTAGAGCAGCGTTGACAAACGTTTTCCGAAGCAAAGGATTTAAAAAGTAATTTGCTGCCGTAAATATTCAATGAATATTTCGTTTATCATGTTTCTGAAGTTGGGACGAAGAAAATTACAGTTTAGGATGAAAGAGTTGTGGCGAGTAAATTTCGGGCGGCTTGGTGTACAACAAATCTTGCGGACCCACGCTGAAAGGCAAAGGAAATACGGCGCGTGAAGGAGCGAAAAGCAAAAAAGAGGGTAAGAAGGGAAGAAAAATGTGGATCCGCGAGGAGAACGTAAAGCAGAGCGCTCGAGGGGAGAAAAGACATTAGAAAGAAGATAGAAGTAGTCGAACTAGAAGCAGAAGAGGAGAAGAAGCGGCCTGGCCGCGCGCGCGCGCGTGTGTGTGCGAGTCGAATGTCGAGTGATGCCAAAGCCTAAATATAAATGCCGCTCGCGCGGCGCGTCGGGACGCCCGGCGTCGGGAGGAGAGGCGCAGCCGCCTGGACCGGACCTGATGATCCAGTCTTCGTCAGTCTCATCGTGGCAGCTGCTGAGCTCGAGCGCGACGACGACAACAACGACGATCGCGCGCACGTCATCCGCGCCGCCGCGCACACACGCCGGGTGACAACCGATCGAACGAGTGTTAATCGAATCCGGCCTCTCTTCCCCGCCGCGCCCCCCCAGTCAACGGATTCGTTCCGATTAGCTGACGGTTGCCGATTTCGTTTATCCTGCACGCTGTATTTACTCCTCAGGGTAAGTGCCGACTGACACGGCTACCTCCATCATCTGCTGCATAAGCCGATCTTCTCAAGTGCTTCATTTCTCTTAGATTTTAATTAATTACATTTAGACTCGCTACACTGCTTATCGTCCTATGATTTCTATGAATTTTCAGTAAATTCGTATCAATTCTTTCAACTGATTTCTTTATCATATAGGGCGCATTTCTTAAGTTATTATATTTCACATGGAAGAAGATGAAATATTTAAAAGCGAATAAACGATGTAAACGACTATACAAGTCATCTTTAATATGATTTCGAAATATTAAATAATATTCAAATTATCTAACTCGTGAAAGCTTTCATTTTGACTGTATAGTTGAATAAAAAATAATAAATTTTCTTCAACCCATTCTTCAGTTTGTACATGAATTAATTAATTTGACAATAAACGTTTTTCTGTAAATATACTTTCAAGAAGAACTGGCAGAAAGAGCATTTTTCATCATTATTTATAAACATAAATTTGATAATAAAAAAAATTATACATGTTCAATAATTTCACAACTGATAGAACGTTTATAAATGTTTAAAAGTTTTTACTACAATTTAAACAGATTTATTTAAAACTTTATGTCTTTTCCGAAATATCTTGAAATTTCATTAAGTTTCGTCAAAAGAACGCACGCAATCATCTATTTAAAGTTTCTAATACTGTAGACTAAAATAAAATATAACTCAAATTTAAAGCACACAGAAACAATGTATAGGTCTCTTTTTTTATATTTTAGATCACTGAATGCACAAACAAATTAGGTACACTTTAATTTTTCTCATAGTATTAAAACTAATACATCATTTTTTTTATTAATCTTGAAAAAATTGATATAATTAAAATAGATACTATTAAATATACATTAACGCTGACCGTTAAATATGCTTGACTTGAAAACAAGTTGAATCTTATAGACAGTTTTAGCGCATATATCAAAAATAATTTTAGGCAATAAATCTTACATTCTAAAATAAAATGTCAAATATAACGAAAGGACACGTCAAAAATTTTATGTAGTTACCAAAATGATTTTCAGTCTCGTTTGTATTTTGTGATTAAAATCGTTATTTACGTGTTTTTCAATATGAGAGTTATTATTTTTTGTTTGAAGAATTTCAATAATAAGGACAAATGACAAGTGGATTGCTGTTTTCCTATTTCGCAGAACCTTCCTTATTGCAGGAGAAAAATCAGAAAAATATTGTAAAAAATCGCTATCCATTAATTACTTGATTAAATGACGCATACGCACTAATCTAACAAAGACCAGTAAAGGAAGGGCTATAAGCAAAAAATAGTAGTTTTATTATCCACTAGACCTTGAATTTTGACTTAAAAAACGCCGATGACAGAAACGTCGGTTCTCGCTTGCTAGTATAGACTTGCCAGGAAAAGGCAGGAAAGAGAGAGAGAGAGAGAGAGAGAGAGAGAGAGAGAGAACTCCGGGGGTATCTGGCGACACGTCAGTCCAGCAGAGCCATCCTATTTCTGACCATCGATCGGCACATAGTATACGCGCTTTATTTTCGGCGCGCAGAAGCTGCGAGAGTCCGGGAATCGGCGAATCGCTACGCGCTCGCAAATCTTCCACGCGCTTTTCTTTTTCTCTCTTTTATTTCGCTCGTAGGCACGCGCACGCTCGCGCAGGCGCGGCTGACGAATGTATAACCCGCAAACTGGCTCAGCTTCTTAAAACCTATTTCTCTGTCGCTCATGCGGCTCGGGAAGGCCGGCCCTCGTTGAGAAACATGAATGAATTGCCCGACGTCTATTTCCTGTACGCGAAGCGTGATGATTTCGAGTTGGTTAACCTGTTGTCGTTGCGGATCTTTAAGAAGGATTTTTAAAACGACGCCAGAGAACGCGATGTCTTCATTTACTCGGTCAATTTCATTGACCTCGGGAGTAACGTACGATCGAACGTAATATACATTATTGTTTGCTCAAAAATATTCGCAGTTGCAATAATTTCCTTTTAAACAGTCACGTTTGGCCTGTGACTGTTTTATTTTTTTTTTTTGTTACTTTGAATCTGTTGGTTATTGCGTTTTTGTTGTGACAAAACGCGTATGGCAAGTTGTCGAAAGAAGCTTTCAACGAGCATGTTAGGAGTGCAAAGCCAGGAGAAATCTAGTCACAGCAGCGACTACTTTATCATTTCTTTTTTCTGTGATTTATATAGGATTCGTGCGAGCGCTTGTACACGCAACCGTTTTGGATATAGTCGACCATAGAAAAGTGGTTGTTTCCTTCTAGTGCATTAATCACGATCTTCTCTTACTGGCTTGCTTTTGTTTCCGACTTTTCAACATCGATGGGGGGAGCGCCTGATATATTTCTACAGCTTTTTGTTTTTCATGGCTTCTTTGAGAAAATTCTTTGAAAAGTATACATTTTGGAAAAAGATTTATTTGAGGGGTTGGCTAATTTATTGTGACCATTTTCCTTTTTTTATATTTCATTTGATCAACGTTTAAATTATTAATGTCTTTATGATAAAGTAATATTGAGAAAAAGTCAACTGTTTATATTTCTATTGATTATAAAAAGAATGGCTTGTTGGAACTGTATTTCTCGGTACCTTTTTATATTTAAAAGTTTTCTACGTTGCTAGTGTACGATTTTAAATAACGAAAATTCGCTATTATTTCATGATAATTTCTTTTGCATTTTTTGCACCAAAATATTTACCATTCATCGTCTAAATAAGAAATAACATTATTAAGATTATTTTTCTTATTAAATACAAAAAAAGAACGAAGTTCAGATATCTAGGAAAACTTTGCAGTACTTATAACGGAGAATATAATTACACCGTTGAAAGTTGTAAAACGTAATAATCGAATATAACGACAAGTATTTCGGTTATAGCGAGGCTTTACGCACTTTATACGCTACTAATAGGTGTAAACCGACAATAAGGTGCTAATGTAATTAATAGAACAAATGTAGGGAAATATTTTTGTAATAACTATATGTTGTATTACAACCATTTTTTATAATATAAAAAATACAATGAAATCTACAGCATTTTATTTCTTTTTAATTTTTAGTTTTAACACTTTATAAATCGGATTTAAAATCATTGTTGGTATAAATACTATTATTATTTGAAATAAATAGATGAATTGACTAAATTTATTTACATTATGTTATTTGATAATGTTCTCAACAGATTCAGTTGTCGTATATTATTATAACTGTTATAGAATATATAAATACAAATGTTTAGTAAAATTCTCGAAAATTACTGTATGTAATAGTCATAGGGTCACTGGCAGTTATAGGGACATCTAGCCTATATGTATACACGGGGGCAAGCGCACCGCGTGTATAGCGCCGTCTGTAAAAATAGAAATACCGCTATATTTAGACGGCCTACACTCGGTATCCGGCCAAAACGCTTAAGAGCGTCGGACTCTGAATGCCTCAAGCATCTCGAGCTGTCGATCGCTTATCAAAAAGAATTTTTTCATTTTTTTTTATTAATAAAGCACATATCATTTTCAAGTATAAATCGTAACTCAGTATCTATTTAATAGAAATATGTTTATTATTTGTACAATTACTAAAAAAATAATGGTTCTGCAGATAAAGCCTGTTAATGCAGTACAAATGTTTAGAAAATACTTTCTAGTTTTCTGGAATCAAAATTTAGGCGTCATGTCAGCAATTGGATTTATTAAAAAAAATTACATCATTATACAAATTATAAAATTTATTTTTTGAAGGTATACAACATTTTTAAAGATATACATTATTATAAAAATGATTTTTTAAAGAAAAATATTGTTTTTATGGTTTCTTGTTTATCTTTTGTAAAAATAATGTCCATATTATGAATTTGTTCGTTTACAAGATATAAAATGTTGGTAAGAGTTCAATGTTTTCGTTGTTTGGGTGTTTTAAAAAAGAAATTCACTTCAGTATGAGCACGAAATATATTTTATTACCATAGTACGAAATAAAGGAAAATGATTGAATTTGTTATTTATATTTTAATTTAACATGTCTATCAAAGAACTCGTATCGAGTAAGATAACTCAAGACAATTTGGTCATACATCCGATTGCGTTACATATCTCCGGCCCTCTTTTATATGGGGAAGCTTACTTCGACATATAAATACCATAACTAAAAAATGTGTAAAATATGTCTTATAGCTCTATGTCTATGTGTTTACATGGCTCTTAAAAAGCCAAATTTAATTTTCTTTTTCGAATGTTCGAAATTTGTTTAGCTACAAGACAGATAGTAGTTTAATACATGTTTATAAATCATCTATTTTGTATTAAATTGGTCGAATTAATTGCACAAGTCGAAGTATAGACAAACGTTATCTGTTTTTAATATTAGCTTCCTTCATATGACTTGTAGGAAATCCATATCACTTCTGGGACGTCTTCAAATTGTTTCTTCGTATTAGATGTACAATACTTTGACATCTATTAGTTTGTTCCAAACGTGCTTATAGAAGCATACAAAAAATGTTTTCAAATCAATATTTGAATTTAGCAAAACTTCAAACAAAATACGCAATAAAGTATAGCAAAATTTGAGTAATTTGAAGTCAAGTGACATAACTTTACGTGACTGCAATAGTGTGTATATATTAGATCACGCGCTACTCTGTTTTCAGTTCTTAGTGTAGACGAAACAGTAAAGTTTTTTTTAGTTTGATTTCTGAGAAAAGTGTTGATCATTTAGAAGTGTGTTCTTCTAGGCTTTTGTATATTTGCATTCAAACCAAAGAAGTATTCTACAGATGCAGGCAATCGCAAATATCTTTTTTATAACCGACTATTTTGCACGTACTTGTTATTTAACGTATTACTAGAATGAAAATATAAGCCGCACCCGGGATGGACTTCCTTAGTACCTACTTCTGTTTGTAGAGTTATTCATCTAGTGCTCTCTTTCTCGCTCCCTAATTCGAACAATCTCATGATATCTCAATTATACATAGACTATATATTTTAAAGCGACACTAAATCACCTCTTCTTAATTCATTATGTAACAAACAATTCATCAAGAAGGGCGCTACTGCGATGCCTTTATTTAATTAAACATAAAAATCAAAGAAAACTATCGAAAAAATAAAGAAATTCATTACTTCCAATTACTGTAATTACCATCTGAAAATGATAGTTAGTAGACTAAAAAGTATAGTTAAATTAGCCTTATTCTGGTAGAAATGTTTTATATGGTAAAAAAAAGTTGATTTTATCCTGACGTCATTGAAGTAATCTATTTCACTTATTTTCACTGATGGCATTTTTCTTAGATCATTAAGACTTAGCTCTGAAATCACTAATAGATTATTTGTTTTTGTCTAATGTTCCATTAAAGTTCCTATGTATATTTGAGCAGTATAGCTCTGATATTACAGAATCGGTATTGTCTAAGGTTTATTTTTTTACCGATGTGTTTGATTATTCTTCAGTTTGCGCTTAATGATAATAATCAGCATTTAGAAAGATGAATTTTTTATGGATTTCTCAACATATTCCAAATGAGGAATTTTAGTAACTATATAAACTAATGAATTCTGATGTTGTCCATTAGATTTATAAAGAGAATATGATTAGAAAGGATGATATATGAAAATCGAAGTTTAAATAAGTGAAAAATGTGATAAAATAGTGTTAGTACAAGACGGAGAAATAAAAAATTGAATAGACGAGATCGATAAAATAGGCGTGTTCGCGGGTGTCGCTGCCTCGTGCGGGGTGCTGTTTAGTCTCATTGAACTCTTAACGTAAATACCTGCGTGAATGTTCGACAAGGTGCAGGTTCGTATAGGCCCAGGCCAGATGCGCCGGCCGCCGTCACTGTGAGGACACAATGCCTCTGCGTTCACGCGCGTATATACACTTAGAAAGCGATGTACGCATCTATTTTCAGATCTTTCTGGCCGAGGGCCACCCGAGAGAGCTCAAATCGTGGCGCCGATGACGCGACCTCCACGCGGCTTTGCAAATTGACTTTCACGCGTCATCTTTCATTATAGTCGCAGGTTAACTGCGTCATTTTTACCTTTGATCGGCACTTTAGCCAAGCCATTTTCATTTAAGAGTGGCGCTTATTGCTAATTCTTAACACAATGTATGTAGCCTTTCACAATACTGTAGCTCCTTATAAATGTACATCCTGATCGAAATACAAAACATTTTATAACCAATAACTGGTTTTTTTATAGAAACTTCCTGTAAAATAAAAATTCACGTTGTTCATAATTTCTAGCTCTCGATGAGACGACTTCTCTCCCATTATTTTAACATTTAATAGATTAAAAAATTGAATGAGTTTTTGAAGACTATAATATACAAGCTTGTTTTAGTTTTCTGTTGCCAAATAGAACTCCCATATGTATACAGTCCTATAATATTTGACTAGTGCATACAAGAAATTAGGGGTGGCGAACTGTTCGTACATTCGAACTATTCGGGCTTAATACTCGACTCGACGAACTCGAGTCGAACTCACTACTTGAAACAGCGAACTACTCGAACTTTAGTTGAGTAGTTCGAAATGATCAATTAATAAGAAATAGTGGAGTAAGCCAAAATAATCGAACTGTTCGATTTTTCGAAGTATTGGAAATCATAGAAGGGTTCAAAATGACTAAACTATTTTACGATCCAAAAGGCCGAAAAAAGTTGAAGAAATTACATGTTCTATTTGTCAATCATTTTATACTTATTATTAAAATTCTTATGTGGTCCATTTAGTGAAGACTTATTTGTCAACTAATTTTTCTTTTATAATTTACAAATAAAACGGTGTTTTATTTATATATTGGTGATTCGAATAATTTGATATAAGTCGAAAACTTGAGCACGAATCAAATAGTCCGTCTTAGTAGATGATCATTTGGCGTAAATTGAATAGTTCGATTTGATTGGAACAGTAGTTCAAATAGCTCGACTTCGTACGAGTAGTTCGTATTACGGCGGACAGTTCAAACAATCGAGTATTCGACTCGAATTCGAAAAAAATAGTAAAATACAGTCAAAACTCATCGAGTTGAGTACTTGCGCATCCATACACGAAATGATTTATTTAAAAATCTTTTGGGTAACGTACTGAAGACAATATAGATAAAAATAACAATGTTAATTATTTATTTATAATTAAATGTATATAAAAGATTATATTTCGTTTTATTTGAAAACAAAGTAATTAAAATAATAGTTTTGTTACCAATTATTAACGACTAATTTTTTAATATTTATTTTTAATGCAATTTAATATACTTATGATTGTATACAAAATTAGATATATGGAACTTTAAGTAAATAGGCTCACTCTCTAGATATATAGACACCGATGGAAATCATTTTCATGTGATTTTTTTTAATAAATCCATAGAATAAAAAGTTCTTTATAAATACGTATATAGGTAGTCCAAAGATTTCAATGTGTGACTCAAAGTCAACTATGGCAGATAAATTCAATATAAATGTAAATAATTACATACTAATACATCATTAATCATTAGTGCATTTACCTTACTCTTATTTCTTAGTGAGAACACCAGGTTCAATTTTACGTAAAGCAAGCCATTTAAGAAAAACGCAATAACAAACTAGCTGTTATACCTTTAGATTTTTCCATCTAATTTTCCCGACAGAAAAGAAGATTTAGTTACTTATATTTTAAAGCAACATATATCACAAGAAAACATTATTTCTGATAAAATAAGTGAAGGTGGAAGTTCGTAAACCCATTTAGTGTAGAGATGATACAGCATTTTCAATAGTTTTACTTTGTCGTAACTTTTCTTTGGAACTTTATAGGTAGATGCTTTATAGATTTTTGTAGGACCCAGTTGAAATTTTTTGTATTTTTGTATTTTGTGCAGTTTTTATGAAAATTTATAAATATAAAAATTATTGAAGTAAATAATATTGTTATTCGAAAAAATATTTACCAGATAAACAACAAATCAAAAACTTTGTATTTAATAAAACTGTTTATGTATGATTCATTGTTAATAAAGAGGTTGGGGTATGAAGCGATAATATTCTACCTGTATAAATTACAAAAAAATGTTGTAATAAACGAAATACTTTTTTTCTGATTTTATAAATCGCACGACTCGCTGAAAATTGAAAAAAGAGGCTGACAGAAAAATGTAATGATTATTTTGAAACAATTAAAAATGATTTATAAAGCTGTCGATATTGCTTTTTTAAGCTTTTAATACGTGGAAATAAGAGACTAGAAAAGTGGCCTAATTACCTTGAATTACCTCAAAAAATCCAGATTCATTATTACCAGCTATAATTGTCACTTTTTATTGCCGTAATCTCCAATCTGCAAACTTTAATAGATTATTATCTCACAAACTTCAATAAATTTGTTTCCATGTATGTGAATCTGTATACTGACGGTATAAAGAAAATTAAAAAAATTATTGGAAACATACGTATGCAGAATTGTAGATTAGAAAAGTGTTCGTCGTATGTTTCACATTCAAATTTTAATATTTTATTATATGTAAAGAATGAGCTTTTTCTATGGGACAGAGTATGTCATTTTTTATCACTTATACCAATATATCAATAGTTACGCCTTTCCACGATCTATTTAGTCTTTCATACATAATAGATTAAGCAAAAAAAAATGGATGACTTATTCAACCTACAGAATGTGTTAATTTGGTTTAAAAGAACAGAAGAAAGAATTTGTTCCATGCAATTATGCACATGAATGTTAGATGCTGCCTTTTTTTGCTCGTTAGTATGTGGTTTTCTGATTCACAAGAAAATAAGAGCACTAGTAATCGAAGTCAGTCACGGTCGCTCTCTGAACATATTTGTAATGAAACAGTAAGACTTGTAAGAAACTAATGGATATTTTTACGTTTCTTTAATGTGCCCATCCAGTTACATCTTTAATATTTGTATTTATTTCTAACAAACTCTCCATTCAAAGGAAAATGTAATGATGTTCATTTTAGTATATTACGGAATGTTTTAAAATTATTTAAAAAGCGTTTCTTATTTCTGACGATGTATAGCTAGTAAAAAAGTGTCTTAACGGATATATATATATATATATATATATATATATAGTTTAACTTATTGCCGTTTCAAAGAGATAACATAATATAACGTACTTAACCTCTACTACTTAAATGTGTACTAAGGCCATGCTCATTCTATTCCTGGATGAACAGTAAAGTTTCATCATAGGACATCGTCTCCCCACTGCGGTGAAAGGTCGAAATGCAAAACGCGGTATGCATGTCTTTAAACCCATGTGCACCGTAAAAATTTAAACTTCCTCGAAGAAAGAAAATATAAATCTCGATTAGCCGATGAATAAACAGTAACTCATTACTGCTTGATCATGCACAAAGCGTATAGGACATTAGAAAATTTTTCATAAATTCCCTCAAAAAATTCTGCACTTACGTAGAATAAAACATTATATTTTTTTCAGACGTTAAAAAATTAAAGAATGATCAATGCTACATATATACCGTTATAATAGTATACCTTATTTTGAGTGTTCTTACCGTCGTGGTAAGACCCATACTGAAGTTCATAATCACCAGCTTTCACTTTTAAATGGTTGAAAAATATAATTTGTTTGT
Organism: Torymus texanus; assembly: GCA_036873485.1. Taxonomy (NCBI): domain Eukaryota; kingdom Metazoa; phylum Arthropoda; class Insecta; order Hymenoptera; family Torymidae; genus Torymus; species Torymus texanus. The sequence continues at coordinate 1,211,095 of JAYJLV010000046.1, read as the reverse complement.
GATGGACACTTTCGAAATTCTCCGTGGTGACAAAAGGCAGAATTTTTTTTCATTTATACTTTTGCAGAATTTCTCGTTTGAATTCGTTACTACACTGATAGAATTTTTCCGCAAAAATTACCGTGAAATTCATGGTAATCGAGGAACATGTCAGACTTTAATAATTGTTACCGTGGATCACGGTAAAACTTACCTACGTGACGGTAATTTTTACCGTGACGATACAGTAAAAATTCTATCCGTGTACTTAATGATGTATTAGTAAGATATAATATTAACAATCATAAAATTATAATGATGATCGCTGATTAGTACTAGCTGGACAAAAATAAGTGAAGGTTACATAATATAATGTATAATAAAGGGTTCCAAAAGGGCGGTAGAAAATTACTGTTGACAAATTTAAGGCTGCACATACTGTAGTTCTGATTACTATAGAGAGAAACTTGAATATGACTAGTGAAAAAGTGTGCGGTAGAAAAAAAGATTGAATTAAATTTCGTCAATATTTTGAAAATGAAATTTACATAAAAAGCGAATGTTCTCTAATTGATCATGCAGATAAAATGTATTTACGTTTACAGAGATGTTAGAGGGAGGACAGGCAGTGGACACTAGTATTACATCCTCGGGCTGAGCAAGTGAAAGTCTTTAACGTCAAGGCGATGTCGCAGCAGCCGCCCAGAGGCGGACCGAGCGGCTGGCAGCCCGGCCCCCGAAATGCCGCCCCCAGCCCCTTCCGGCCGGCCTCGCCCTTCAACCCCGCGCCACAGCCGTATCAACCGCCTCATCATCAGCAGCAGCAGCAGCAGCAGCAGCAGCAGCAGCAGCGGGGCCCTCAACTACCGCCGGGCTACCACCCGTCTGGCGGGGTACACCCGATGAGCCCGGTGCCCATCGGTGTGCCCATCTCGCCTGGCATGTCGCCCGTCTTTGGCTGCCCCTCGCCCGGGTTCGTGCAGTGCCCGCGGCCTCGCTGGCCCTCGCCTGGCGCGCCCAGCAATGTCTCAGCCAGGCCGTTTATTCCGCAATCGCCGCAGGTGAAACTTCCGGCCTTTATCAGCTCAGCACCTGTTCGCTATGGACATCCTACGTTCCCATTCGAAATAGTAGTTTGCTTATGCTATCATTGCATCTTAATATTAATAAGACTTATTATTCAATCTCAACATTAAGATTCCATTGTATTCCACTTTGGCAACTGCTGCATAACAACATATGTAATTACTCTGGGTATATAAATATAGTACTGGCGCCGAAAAGCTAATCCTCTCCTCTATTATACATATTAAAGTTGTTATATTCGTTTAACTATTTTTTTCTAGTAGGCGAACCATTTTCTTGCTATATTTATGGCATATTATGGAAAACTTCTATATGAAAATCTTTTGGCAAACGCGTGATTTATATCGTTTTTTGGAACAATTATATTATGGAAACAGTTCATTTTTGTTGAATATAATGGTTTTTTTTATTTTTATTAAATTTTGAATTTTGAAAGATTTTATCGTTAGATCTTATATTTTCCATCATCTCATATATCTAAAGGTAAATATTATATATAAAACATAAATCTTTCTTATAATTAAAATTCCCACATTAGTAGCAGTGTCTAATGCTTAACCCGTCCCGGAAATTTCTACTGCCTTTCTTGCTAAATTGATTCTCGAAAAAAATGAAGCGAGTTTTTTTATTTTCATTCTTCTGCTCTGGAAATATTTGCGGCGAAAATATCTTGAGATTCCGGATGGTTTTCGCGGAAAAATGTCAGGCCTATTTTCGCACACAATGTAGCGTAATGCATTAGCGCGGACGCGTGCAGTAAAAAGGGCAAGAGTGGAGAGCACATAGGAATTAAACGGCCGGGGATAGGGCTGGAATATCGGGTACACGGCGTCGCTCCCATGCATCAAGCAGGCAAGCGCACGCGTATTAATTAGTCTATTCTTGGTCTGCCATTGCAGAGTCCCGTGAGCTGCCAGTCGCCTCAGCCCTGCGGCCCGCCGGAGTACCTGATCGCTCCGTACCGGCCGGGCGAGTACGAGTTCGTCGGCGTACCGCTGGACCCGAGTCAGACCGCCGATGACGAGGACTCGGGCCCGAGCACTGCCGAGATTATCGCCAGCCAGAGCCAGGATTACGTGGATGAAAAGTTGGCCGAGTACCAAGCGACGATTCATCAGCTGCAGGGTGAGTTTATTTTTCTTCTCTCTTATTTTTCCTCTCCCTTTCTCTCGACCGCCTTATGCCCTCCGATTTCTTTTCCTTTTATTTTACCACGCTCGCTTCTAACGTTGCTTCATACCGATGTATCGCCGGCCTGCCTTTCTTCCCTTTCATACGAATCGTTAAAACAATTTACTTTACTTTTACTATTTTCGTAGCCTGCTTCAAAATAAATAGCCGAGTCGGCTAACTAGTAATTCATCGTAAGAATATTTTTTATGAAAACAATAACAAAATGTTCCAAATCTGTAACTCTTTTCGTTGGAAATCATCGCTTAGAATAAAAATAAGATTTACACATTTTTTTATACTTATCTTTATCGATTACTCATAATTATTCAGAAGGTTTGTGTTTTATTGCTTATCCAAGAAACAGTATAGATGTATTATAAAAAGAATATTATGAGCGTGAATAATTAAAAACAATGAATTAATTATTAATTACAGTTTGATTTTTATATAGAAACAAATAATTTTGTATATTATAAAAGCTTTTTTAATGTTGAACATTTATTATGTTTCCATAAAAGTTATCCACCAAGGATGGAAGAAAAATTATTATATAAATACTGGACCTAAATAAATGTACGTGACTTTTAGAAGTGTATATTTGGAAGTACCTAAAAACGAATATTTCTGAAATACATTAAGTTCTAATTGAAAATATCAAAAGAGATATTTTACATTATTGAATAATCGTGTTAAATGATTCATAATGCTTATGAAATATAGGTACTTGAACCCTAAACCGACCTGGTATCTTGTATTATTGATCCCTAAAATGAAATGATAGGAAATATTTATGTATATATACTGCTTCCTACCGCAGCATTAGAATATAACTTTAATTTGATGAGGTATTTATACGTATAATTCAAGCTATAGTTTAAAAAATTTTTAATTAGATAGATACACTTTAATGACTAATAGGAAACGAAACACAGTTTATATTGGATTAGTTAGAAAAAAACGTACAAGAAAGCGTGATTCTGCAAGTTATTATTTAATAGTTACAGAGTTTGTGGTTTTTTTATTCTCAGATGAGAAAAATTAGTAGACAGAAAAAGTTATGCATGTTTATTTTAGTTTATCTCGTATTTCTGAGGGTATTAGAAATAGATAGATTTTGCTTATTGCATAATTTAACATACCTCAACGACAAATTTAAAGTTTCATAATTGTATTTATTAAATATGTAACAAAACTAATTTTTATAAAAGTAAATTTTGTATTAGAATATTAATACATTTAACTACAAATTACAAAATATGCTGTGTTGGCATGATTTACTTTAAATGAAAATGGACCAACAACCAGAGAATTTATTATATTAAATTAAAATTCCATTCACAAAAGAGACTAGGCGTAACTATCAACATATTACGAGTTGTCCCCCATTATCAATAAATATAACAATATCAAATTTTTTAATTTCCATTTTATCATTAAGTTTTCAAGTAAACTTTGAACTACAGTTCCAAATCCAATGTTGGTCCGTATTTCCAAGTTTACTTGAGTACTTAGTGATAAAATGAAAATTCAAAAATTTGATATTATTATAAGTATTTATTGAGGAGAATGGGGGACAACTCGTAATATGTTGATAGATTGCCTAGTCTCTGAATAAATAAATAATATCGTGTTGCCGGTAATGTAGGACTCGCGTCGGTATCCGACGTCTTCTCGAGAATGTTACAATTGAGATAATGTTGATATTCATAACATTTTGCATTAAAATAATTTGGTTAACGTTAAAAAAATTTATTTTTTTGTTTTATATTATTTTTGTAAATTTTCAATTTGTGTATTCAGTAGATATTAAAATAGTCTCGTACAATTTAGCCAACGCAACGTACAACGCAAATATTATACAAAACATATCATCTTAGTTAGAAGTATATTCGTTTTTTTTCTAGAGAAAATGTAAAGTTGTAACTCAATACACGAACTTGAATTTGGTTGAGCTATTGCAATTTGCATATTTATCAACCATTCGAAATCAGTATAAAATAGTCGGCAATGATTTTCTCCTTAAAAAATTATAATTTAAAAAGAGGCTGGGGCTCTATCGAGGTAAGCGATGACGGTCACTAAACTGTCGAAGTAACCATTTTCCTTTCAATTATTTCAACTTTT
>JAYJLV010000046.1:1180679-1196950 GCA_036873485.1 Torymus texanus | reverse complement strand
ATATACATTCAGGGAAACCAACGAAAAAAAGGTATCGAAATCGACTGAAAATAGTCAACATACTGAATTAGTTTTTATTTGCAAAATCACATTCAGTAATTCTAAAAACATCCATATGTACATTTTTATGAAAATCAAATAAAAACCACTGAAATCGATAAAATGTATCCGTCATATTGGATCCGACATTTTGAATTTTCATTTTGATTGCAGAATCGTGTTCAGTGACCCCAATAATCCTAAGAAACCACTTTGGTCCTTCTTCTTCTTCTTCTTCTTCTTCTTCTTCTTCTCTATGTTGGCTATGAGCGCTGTTCGTTTCGCCATTACCCATTGTTACTCCACTTTGTTCCCACTACTGAGAAAAACTATGACGCCTCAAGGCGTCATCCCGGCCCTCTAAGGGTTAACAGACTCATTACATTCTCCTAAACAGTATGCGACTCTGAGATCCATATCTACTATTTATGTGGTCACGGAGGTTTTCGTCGATGTTTACACAACGGAGAAGACGAGAGAGATTAAGATTTGATAATTATGGTTGTAACAACCTACAGTATGCCGATGATTTGGTAATCTTTTTTTCAGAATTTACAACAAAATTTTTGTTATTATAATAGCTATTCTCATATATTATACAATATTTAAAAAAAAAATTATATATAAATTAAATTTAAAAAAATCATTGTTTAAAATAAAGGTTTCACAGTTCTCGAATGAGATAACTTAAAATAATTAAATCTGATGTTTTTTTAGTTTTTGACGATTACAAAGAAAGAATTTTGTAAATGTAAACGTATTTACCTCTTTGACTACCGAATTATTTTTCGAAAATTATTTATTTCAACTTCAATTTTTTATAAATAATTACTGATAATAATTGAGTATCAAAACCTATCAGAATATATTAAACAACTATCCAGTTAGTGGAATAATTAAAGTCCACTGCTACTTTTACGAATCTATGACATCTGCAAGGAAAAATATGATAAATGACAAGTTGCGATATAACTATGAAGTCTTAAAGTATCTGAATTAAAATACTTCTTTAAAATGTAAATGTTTTTAAACATATGTGTGTATATTTTAAAATATGCGTTTAACTCCTATTTTTCCCTTTAATATACCTATAACTAGCCGTGGCTATGAATCTTTGATGACTTCTGAACAATCACTTTCATGTATAAATATTTAATTTATATTTACAATTATTTTTAATTCATCAATTAAATTCCATTGCATTAATGATTAACCAATAATGAGTACCTTTGTTATTTTTCAGATGAGCAAGAGCGAGTACAAAAGAAAACGTTTGTTAATTGGATCAACTCGTGCCTGGCGAAGGTAAGCTTCTCAGTCAGTTAAGTTTTTGTGCGATAAACATCAGCGACAGACTTATTAAAAATCAATAACGTTTAACATGTTCTTATTGCATTATGTCTACTTACAAGGAGAGAGTCTCACCTTTGGCGAATGAATTTTGTCAACGCCTTGATGATCGAATATTTGTATCTATAATTTAAACCTATAACTAGTTTCGTGGAAATATCAATATTATTTTTGTCAAATTTTTTTTCTTAAATTTTATTTAATAGTTCAATATCATTTATTATCTGCATAGGCCTCTTATATGTTATAATATATGTATAAACGTAACCATAAGCCATGCGATATATATGTATCTAAAAAGCATGATTTTAGATTCTCATGAAATTAAATTTAAATTTTGCTAGTGACAATAAGATTTTGTAACTGAAGTTGTTATACTCTCTAGGCGGTTTTATAGAGAAATTATCAATTTTCATAATTTTATAAGAAAAAGCTTTCCTCTCCATAAGAATCTATGTTATTTTTTTCTTTATAGTTCATCTGATACCTTACTTTCAAAAATACCAATAAATTATAAAAAATTGCGCTTTTAGTATGTTTTTCTTCTATTTAATTACCCACGTAAAAAATTTCGAGGGCTACGTGGCACCAGCGCCTCCGTCGAATATTAGCCGAATATTGTCCATAGTTATCCCACATAATACTTACAATGTGGCTCACACTTCGAGAAAAAAAATATAGGACTAATGTGGACATGATATGGGAAACAATATGGCCAATATTCAGCGTAGGCCCAAAGCTATACATATTGACTACATACTGCGCTAATGTGGGGAATGTGGCTGATATATTGCCAATGTATTGCTCATACTGTTGCAAATATATTGGCCACGAAATCATTTTTGGCCGGATATCGATTTTGTTAATTCGAGACAAAGTCCTCTTCATTTATTTTAATGGATGCTTTTGCCCGGATCTTAGACATGCTTAGTATTGGTAAAAAAATTATATCTTTGATCTCTTGACTAGAGCTCTACAAATATTTACGTTATTAAAAATTTTTTAATACAGAGAAGTGAAAAATTTAGATATATATATTGATTTCTTGAAAAATATTATTTCTACTAAATTCTAACAATTTAAATATTCAAATATTTAATAATGTTTATTGTTTTCATAAGCGATTTTTTATTGCTTATAACTTTTTAGTCTAATAAATAAACATTTTTTCAACAAATTTTTTACAGTTTTTTAGAGGTTCAAATGAATGACATCACAGCCTCAACTTAAATAAACAAGTTGTTGTTTCTGATAGACTATAGTTGAGTTTTGTCTTTTAAATTTTCATCTCTCACATTTTTACTAATGAATAATGTGAAGTATGCAATATTTTATATAAAATAATGTAATGGATAACAGTAAGTTACAGTCGCTTAAAAATTGATTAGCTCATATTTCGCAAAAAGGTCTACGATTCCTTACATATCCGAACGAGATATGAATATACTCGTAGCTTTTATTTTAGATAACAAAAATCGACTTTATAAGCCTCGATGAAATTCATTTCCCAAGGATAAGACTCTTCTTGTTAGTGTTTTAGACGCTAGTTACAACTTCTTTAAAAAGATTATGATGCGATCTCTAAAAAGTAACGATATTTATGTTTGAATTAGTAACCCTCTTATATCAATGCACGTAATAACTTTCTGTAATACTTCTAATATGCATTTAATTTTATACGGCAAATAATACCGATTTTTCTTGCAGAGATTGCGCAGTCTAAGAAAAAATATTTTTGATTCAAAAACTTTCTACTACATTTATGAAACTTCTCTTTTTATTCTTCGGTAAACAGAACAAACGAAAATGTGAGAGAATTCTGAAAAAAAAACAAGCTTCGTCGAAATTGAAATGATGAGAGCGGCAGATGATGAAACTGCGAAATAGAAAACAAAAGTATAGGGCATTGTCGTGTTGGATTGATTTATGAGAACAGCTTACGCTGAATAAGCTGGCCAAATTCGCGGAAAGCCAGTGGGCCGAGGCATAATTACTGACAAAACTTTTTAATGCGTCGATTGGCTTGGTCGCAAACTCGGCTATAGGTTTCGCCGCCCCCTGCTCTTCCTCTTCGCCCATTAGAGTTACAGCACAATGTGGATGTGTGGCCCATCGTACCAAAACTATACGGGGGAAGACGAAAACTCGTTAACTGGCACACACATGCACGCTCGCGCGAAATTATAATCGCTGCTTGGCTAATTCCCTCGCTTTATCTTCAGTTCAGCCTTACACTCGATTTCCTTACTTCCGGACCCTTCAAAACTTAGCACGTCACAACATGACGTGCTTGGCAATGGGAATCATCAGTTGAAAAACGTGCTATAAGCGTTGAACCCTCTTCGTGCGACGGTTCTGATCTCTTACACATTTTCAAATGTTACTAAAATTTTGCACAACAGAACTACTTATTTTCACTGAATATTTGCGCAAAAATAAAAGTAAAATTATATTTATTAATGTCAAATTGCAGCGGGTACCACCACTTCGCGTGAATGATTTAATAGAAGATTTAAAAGATGGAACACGATTACTTGCCTTATTAGAAATATTGTCAGGAGAAAAATTGGTAAGTTTTTCACGTCAAAGACTTTATAAAAGATTATATATTACTAAAGCATTATTAATTTACTACATCACATTTATAGCCAGTAGAAAAGGGGCGTAATTTGAAAAGGCCGCACTTTTTGAGCAATGTTAATACAGCACTTCAATTTTTACAGAGCAAAAAAGTGAGTTAAACTATTTTATTGAAAGATAATCATTATAGGACATATTTAAATATAATGATAATTTACAGATCAAACTAGTAAACATAAATTCGTCCGATTTGGTTGATGGACGACCTCCAGTAGTTTTAGGCTTGATTTGGACTATTATTTTATACTTCCAGGTAAATATTAATAGAAATCAGTACAGACTGAAAACAATAATATTAAAGTATTTCCCGGCACGTATTAAAAGTAAATTTAGTATTCCGGTAGCCGCTTACTCATATAGTGCTCGACACTTAAAAATTAAAATAATTGCAGCACTATCATAATTCGAGGATCATATAACATTGATCTACTGAGAAAAAGATTTTACAACAATTCAATTTTAGTGCAATAACATATCATTTTAATAATGATAGTTACTCATAAATTCGCACTATTTTTTATTTGAGATACTAAAATTGTTTTTATCCAATTATTGAATAAATTTTATTGTAAAAGTACAATTACAAGTAAAAGTAAAATATACAATTATGTCTATATTGTGTTTAAGAAAAATATTCACGAATGTTGACACACGTAAGCTGTTTTATTAACTTGTATTGCGAAAGTTAATGTTAAAAAGGAATATGGTTATTGTTTGATTAAATCTGTACAAAAATTTTATATTAATACATTTTTTTCATAAGATTATGTTGAAATACAAGTTAATATATCACATGCAAGATTCGATTGAATTTAACACCATGTATCACCATAACTTAAGTAAGAGTGTAACTTACGAAAAGAAGAAAAAAATATATTTAACGTATGCTTACACTTTGCAAACTATATTTGCTTTATATTCATCATAATCACGAAGTATTTAACACTTCACAAAACACTATAGAAATCACTTGGTGTGACTAGAAATTAACATATATTTTTTCCATATTTATATCTTGATTCATTAGTAAAGAGCTTCATGCTGCTTTTTACTACAGTGATGAATCATTTAAATAGAACATTTTAATGACAAACTAACTCTTAATTAACTAAGCTATTTTTAAAGATGAAGTAGTGAGAAACGCGAAACAAGTACTTATTTAATTGTAAAGAACTACTAACACTGTTAACCCTGTATATTCCATAACACAAGCTACGATCAAAGGATCGCAATAGGGTGAGTAAACCTAAACACTTAGATTTACACAAAAAGCTCTGATGTAATATATGTTGTGCTTGATGTACACACGTATCGCGCACTGCATGATTCTAAGTATGCGTTACACGTTTACACGCACGCCAGGTGTCCGTCGTTAAGTGTAAAGTGTCTCTGTTGAAATTCAATTACAATTCGAATGAGGCTAAGGATAACTATATTTTAGATTGAAGAGAATGCCCGAGCTCTTGAATACCTTAGTCAAACGTGGGGAAGCCAAAGTAGTCTTGAAAGTATTGGAACTTTAGGATCGGGAGCGAGTGAAAGGAAACGCCAAAGTAACGAAAAATGGAAGCAAGGCGCTCGAAAAACATTATTATCTTGGGTTACCAATGTTTTACCAAAGTTAGTATATTCATTTGGAACAATAATTTTTCATAACGAATACATTTAAGTAGGTAACAGTCTGTTTTAGAACACAAAAATCTCGACTAATTGATTTTTCGTTTCTATCTGCAGGGACCTTGGAATCGATGTACGCGATTTTGGCGAAAGCTGGAGAGACGGAAACGCTTTTCTCGGTATCATCGATGCTATTAAGGCAAATCTAGTGAATATAGCGGCGATGAGACAAGAGACCAATCGTATCCGTCTTGAGACAGCGTTTAATCTCGCAGAAAGTGAACTGGGAATTGCTAGGCTTCTGGATCCCGAGGACGTCGATGTGCCACAGCCTGATGAGAAGTGCATAATGACTTATGTCGCCCAATTCCTACATAAATATCCCGAACCTAAGAGTTCAGGAGGAAATTCATACGTTGCTGTGCAAGAAGAATATAATCTACTCTTGCATTGGTTAAATGATAAAACAGCTACACTCGATCAACTTGACAGATCGGGTACTTTTTCGAGAAGCTATGGAGTACGTATAATACAATTATTATAACGAATTACTTTATGGCTCTATATTTTACAACATATTTTCTATTTTTAACTTAAACTTTTTTTTCAAGGATTATCTGATGTTTAAAAGTGAAGTCGATGAAAAATCTTTAAGTTATTATAAGCTACATGATTTAGTTGATACTTCCAGCATGGTTAGTATAACGCGAGAATCTTGGAGTCATATTCAGAGCTTGTGGAAAACATTGGAATTACTCGTAAGTATAATTATTTAAGTATTAAATATGTATTTTTATTTAAATATTTTTAAATTCTTATGTTCTTGTGGGTTGTAAAATTGGAGAAATTACTACTGGTTGAATTATTTTAGTGGGAAATACTAAAGAGATCTGTTCAATTGTAATCATTTGAGTAATTTTGTTTTCTTTTAACCGCAGTAAGAAATATTAATCACAGTCAAACTCTTAATGCAAAATCAGTGTATCATTGTACTTTGTTTAAACTCCAGTCGTATCTACATGGCGATCATAGGTCTAATATGTTTTTGAATAACTTTGACATCTTTCTTGCCAATATTAACCGCATAAAAACGTGGGGGTAATTTCAAACGAAGTACTGTACAACTACTGTTTTCTTTATATTAAAGTATTTTGGATAATATGTTAAACTAGGAGGTGATTCAGTATAACCTCAAGAGTCTTGAGTTAAGACGTACATCTGAGTCAGTAGAATTAGTTTATGTCTACTTATATATTAATCGATAGAGACAGTATAATCTGAATTTGCCAGTATATTAGACTAATAGCAACACTATATTCTACGTAAATATTTATATTTAGCAGCATTTTTCGTAGTTTACCACTTTTCTATTGGAAAAAATATTACATATAACATTTTGATCAAAACTATAATTTTTAAAACAGGCATAAATTACCTTTGGTTCGATGCTAACCATAATTATTAGTTTGGAAAGCATGAATTTCTAATATAAAAAGCTAAAATAAGAGAATTAAATATAAAAATTTATGTAAATACTTAAAAGATACTTATATGTAATAAAATAATAATAGTTTTTTAAGATTGTAAAAATTTTAGTAAATCATATCATTTTATATATCATTGTAAACAACTTTCCTGAAAATTAACAATACTATTTCGACTTGCTTATTTGCAACTTATAATTTTTATAGATGCTAAGGTGGCTGTGGATACTCGATTCATTATTGCCCGGTGAACTAGGGGAAATTGGACGATGGTTAGCACATGCTGAATCCCTTTTATATTCTGATGACAATATACCTGAAGAAATGACTGAAGAAACGGCCAGTATCATTTCGCAGAAACTTGAAGAACACAAAAAATTCTTCCTAGACCTTCCAAATATTGTAGAGAAATTTAATCGTACGCGGGTCTCACCTTTATCACATCAAATACCAAGCGAAGAATTAGCCAATATTTCGTCCAGACTAGATAGTCTTCCAATACGTGCAGCTAAGCGAAGAATAAAATTAAAATTCCTCGAACATAAATGTTGTCTTGTTGCATTTCTTTACCTCATTGAGACAAGACTAAAAAGTTGGAGTGTAAAATATGGTAGCGAAGAGGAAGTCCATCATATGCTAGAACAATATAGAAATTTTGTATCTAGAAATCGAATTTTCCATGAATTTCAAAAAGCTTACTTAGATATGCAACAGGTAGTTGAAGAGTACAAAAAAGAAGGCGACATCGGTGAGATAATTTATAAAAATTTCCTTTCGTTAACTATTCTTCTAGTAATACAAATTTAATAATTTTAATAATATTTTATAGACCGAGAAGAAAGTATAAACATTGATAAATTCATTCGTGAAACTGGTGACAAGTGGAAGAATATTTCAATGGATTTACGATGTGTACAGAGTATGCTTGAAGAAGTAGTTGCTTATTGGCGAAGATGGTCGACATTATCGGATGAGTTTGAATCATGGTTAAATAGAGCTGAACCAGCTTTAAATCTTCAAGAGGAGGAGAAAATGGAATTTTTCCACGATATTTCTGTATGGAAAGATAAACATCAACAAATTTCAGATACTGTCAGTTTATTAATAGCTACTTCAGAAGATCACGTAAGTAAATTTTTAATCTGAAAAGAATAGTAAGTAGTTTTTATCAATATAGTTTTAAAGTTATTAAAATTACGATTTTTTCATAAAAAAACGATTAATATAATAGACTTTAATTGTATATGAAAAAAAAAAATTAATCAAGGATCAAATGTAAGTTATTATAAAAAAGATGAAGAGTCAATGAAGACTTCTTTTAGAATTTTATAAATACACTTTTTTACCATTTGAAATATCTGTTTTTATCTACCGAATTTGCATGAATTTATAGTACTTTTTTTAACTTTAATTTGTTTTTTATTAAAGATTTGTAATTTAAATAAATTCAAAACTATAAAACACACTTAAAAAACCTATGTTTTCAAAAATTCGCAGATTTAAATTTTTAGAGTTTATACTTTTTAAATCAGGACCTATTTATAAAAATGGAAATAGTGTGTTGCATTTGAAACTGGTAGAAATTAGTTTTTTTAAATTTTATGAAAATCTGATATCTGTATCTCTTATGTAACAAAGGAGTACAGTCGTAGAGTATTCCCGGTGCTGCTCGTTTCACTCGGCTGGGAATCGCCCGAGGGAATAGTTGACTTTTTTTCTCACACGCTTGAGCTTTTTTTTAATTCAACAATTTTTTTAATTCAGGTTCGCTCGTTTAAAATAGAATTTTTTATTCAAAGTTTTTACTGAAGAATACATTTATATTAATCATATGTTTTCAATCAATGGATCTTAAACTTTTGTTTTCATTTTAAATGTTTTTTTTCACATTTTTCCTTAAATCTGCTTCAAGATGAGCAATAGGAAAGAACGTGAATTAGGTACTAAAATTTCTTTTTTATTTCATTAATTAACGGGTTTTGATCTAGTATAAAATCAAATTTAAACTATAGAAATAATGAGAAGGTGACATACATTATTGATATGTTGTAGAAACGTACCAGGTATTGGATAATTCTATTCTAGAACTTACTCAAAATACGTTTTTTAATCTATCATTCAGATTAACTTTTTAGAGTAACTTCTATCAGAAAAACTACTGGAACGAAAATTGTAGAGTTCTGATAGTGTTATCTGTTAATGGTTTAGTTACAATCCTGGGGTTAATTTTTAAAGGATTTGAAAGTCGGCTTAAAATTTTCAATGAAAGCTTCATAAGATTATGTTTAATATATGATGAACATAACTAAAAAGAGCAAAAATTAAAGTCTTAACTATGTATTTCAAAAGCAGTTTTCATTAAAAATCTTCTAATTGACTTTTGTTACGAGATTAATATCAAGATTTTCAATTGGAGGACATCTATAACAATTATTTAGACTGCAGTTCACCAATAAGACAAGTTTAATTTACGTTTTAGGTTGCTCTACACTTAAAAAATCAATACACCAATCTAAGTACTCGTTGGGAACATCTTTTCCAAGAAACAAAACAGTACATGCATGCTGGAGATCTTCTTCGGAATTGGAAAGACTATCGAGTAGGTGTAGAAAATTTGCAGACCTGGTTAAAAAATGCAGAAACTACACTTTCGACAACTCAATTGACCTCTACCGAAAAAATTAAAGCTTATGGAGATCGCCTTAAAATTTTGAATGAAGAGATAGAAGGAATTGAAGAACTTTTTAAAGATGTTAGTAAAAAGTTCCAAACGTTAATTCAAGATTTATCACGCGAAGAAGTTGATAGAATGATGAATACTTTAAAGAAAGAAAAAGAAGCTTTAGTTCGAGTACGAGCATTAATACCAATGCAATTGCATTTATATCATCAAATTTTGGTACAACAAGAATCTCTAGAGGTTGGACAACGTGAGATATCGGCATGGTTAGATGACGCCGAAAATTTACTTAGTAATTATAATCTGTCGGGTGGTCGAGATATGGCTCTTTCACAATTAGACCGCCATAAAGCATTTTTCTCTCGAACACTTTATTACAAGTCTATGCTTGAATCAAAAAACAAAGTATTTTCCAATATAGTGAAATCAGTTGATGCCCATAAACATCCAAGTGATAGCGAAGGCAGTTCTGTACTTCGTGAATTAAATGAGCGATTTACTCGAATAACTCATTCAGCTCAAATGTGGGAGCAAAGATTGCAAGAATCTATTCGTTGTTGGACCAAATTCCGAGAGTGTGAACGTCAAATTTCTGAATGGCTTTCAGCTGCTGAAACTTTAATTAATGACCAAAACATAAATAATCGTCAATCTGTAGAATATCATAAAAATTTCTTTGGAAAAGTAAATGAAAGGTGGATTCAGGATCTTGTCAATATAGCGCAAGATTTAAAAAACGCATTACCTGTAGAACAGCAAGCGCCAATAATTGAAGCAGTAGAATCTTTACAAAGAAGATGGAAAGAAGCCTTAACCTTTGCTCCTCTGCATCTAATGAAACTTGAATTCAGACTAGATGAAGCCACATTTTCACAATATTTGAAAGAAATAGAGATAGAAATTAATGCCGAGCAACAGGCTATGGTGCGAAATGAGGATATTGGAAATATTTTAAATAGAAACCGAGATTTCTTTGTTAATAAAGGAATGATAGCTCAAGTAGAACATTCTTTAAAAACATTGAAAAAGATTAGCATTGCTTATTCCAATGTACAACAAGATGATACAAATTTAAATGAAGCTGCACAAATGGCTGAACATCGATGGGAACAAACTACCAAAAGAATCGAAACTCTTCGGGAACAATTACGCCAAGTTCCACAACAATGGGCTGCATATAAACAAAAGTAAATATTTTTTATAATTTTTTTGTTTCTATTTTTGCTTATTCAACTCTTCCCCTTAAACTGATTGCACAAATAATGTGAATATGATCATTTTCGTAAACCTAAAATAGCTATTTTTCTAACTGTGTTATCTCGTGTAATATTAATTACTGTACTTTTTATTGTTATAATTATATACTAGATTAGAGTACTAGTTAAAATATTGAAATATAAGTTGGATTCAATATATTTTAAATAAATTATTAAATAATTTCATTTTTCATCTTGCACAACATCACACACAATAACTTAAAGAAGTTATTAAAAAGCATTAATTTATCCATTTAGAAAAAAAATCCATAGCGATAAATCTTAAATTTATAGTAAAGGGGACTGTTTCGTTATTTGCTCAGTAATTGGTTTGATATTGACGAAGTAAGAAACTAATTTGTTATTTATTGTATTTTATATTATTCATTTACCTTTTAATTAAAACAAGTACAAAAACTCAAAGAAACCAGAAAAGGCGTACGCAATAAAAATCACTAGAATGTTTATTTGAATGAAATTAAGATAATATTTATAGAAATGTATCAGAAACAACATATTCCCGTTACTTTATTCACAGATATTTAAAAATAAATTTACAATATTACAGATTCAATGAAATGGTAATATGGATGGATCATGTCGATGAAACTTTAAGAACAATGTTAAATGAAGTAAGCTCTCTCGAGGAATTTGAGCAAGAGAAATCGGTATTCCAGGTAAAATTTTGTTATATTTTAAAACTTACTTAAAACTACAATTATTTCACAATTTATTAAAAAATTCATTGCTATATGCTTGCTTGGATAGCTTCAGAATTTGACGGTAAATATAAATTTCAGTGTAATAGTTGGATGTTGTAATGTGTATATAGTATCTTATATTGTGTAAATAAAGCTTTAAATGTAACTTAAAACACTAATTAAAAATTAATTAACATTTATTTATAGAAAGTGTGTCGAGACGCAGATAATAAACGTGAAGAAATGAAATGGTTGGTACAAACATTGGATACATTGACATCTAACAGATCTGACGAAGAAGCGGTTACAGAACAGCGTAAACTCGAACAGCTTATCACTCGATACAAAAACCTTATACCAACAATTGAAATAACTATGACGAAAACAGATATTTATTCACGAAGTTATACTTATAGAAAAGAAGTTCGTGAAGTTTGTACACTTCTACATAAAGTTCGAGATCAAACGTCCGAAGTGCCTACATTAGAAAATCAAGAAAGTCTAAAAAAGGCGTTGAAACATCAAGAAATTTGCTTAAATCAATTGGAACAACAAAGAGCGAACATAGTCAGTATGCTGCAACGCGGAAAAGATCTGCTAAAAGACCAACATGCGCCGAACTTTGTTTCTTCTGAAGTTCAACAATTGGAAGTTAGTTGGAATGAAACTTATGGTCAAAATATTGAAACATTAAAAACATTAAAAAACTCTCAAAAACTATGGAGTTCTTATGAAGAACAAAAGGAGGAAATTTTAAATTTAATAGCTAAAGCCGAAGAAGAGTTAAAAAAATTAGATTCAGCTTCTTACTACAATACAGCACAAGTATCCGGCGATTTGCAATATCATCAAGAACTGAGTTCTAATTTGCGAAAAACGGCTGTAAATATGGTAAAAAAATTACACGAAACATATTCAAGTCTTATTACTACAACTGCATTCGATAGACAACCGGAATTCACTAAAGAAATCTCACGTATAGAAGAAAAAGTGAATGATACATTAAAAAAAGTAGATGGAGGAATAGAAAAATTGCAGTTACTGCAATCAAAATGGAATAGTTTTCAATCCAAGGTTGCAGAGTTACATAATTGGACAACACAAATTGCTCCACAATCTATTGCAGATATAAAAGCAACAACTATATCTCCAGAAGAAAGAGTTACTAAAACTGAAATTTTACACAAACAAATTTATGAGAAAATAACTATTCTAAAAATAATTGAAGAAAAATCAAAAGTTCTTATCAAAGGTAAACTTACTATTTTTTAAATTATAAAATTTTTTCACAACATTATTTATGAATTAATATGATTTTTCCTTTTTTGTAATAGACAATGATGGAAGACCCGAAGCCCAAACTTTAAAAAGCAGCATTAAAAATTTACAATCAGCAGTAAATTCATTAAATGAGAATATTACTAACCAACGAGAAACTGCATCTCAAAATCTTACTACTTGGAAAGAATATGAAGTTGGTATTCAAAAATTGAAACCATGGATAGACGAAGCTGAGGCTCGAGCAGCTTCGATTGGCTCAAAACCGACAACAATCAAGCAAGTAACAGAAATGCTTGAAACTGCTAAATTGTTTGAGCAACAATGTGCTGAACATCTTCCCCGACTTCAAAATTTAACGCAAATTAGTCACCAGCTTGGTGGTCGAACTAACGCACCAGACGAAGTTGATAGCGTTCATAGCCGCTGGAATTCTATACACGATGTGGCAGTTCAAACTAAAACGAGATTGGAAAAACTTCAAGTTTCTTGGAATAAGTTTGAAAATGATACTCAAGAATTTGATAAATGGTTGACTAATTCCGAGAAAACAATTTCGTTGGAACCAAATCTTCAATCATCAAATGTGGACAAATTAGAGCAAGAGTTAACTCGTTTGAAAGCATTTAATAAAGAAATTTCTGATAGACAAGCCCAACTTATAATATTAACTCAAGCTTCAGATCAAATTAGTCATGGCTTATCAATCGAAGGTGCAACTAATTTGAAGGGTCGAGTTGCTGAATTAAAATCTCGCGTCAGTAAACTTGCAGATACGGTTCGCCATCACATAAATAGTACATCTGATGCTGTTCTTGCAAGGAATGAATTCCAGATAAAAATTTCTGATTTTGAAAATTGGATGAGCCGTTTACGTCATAATATGGCAGAAATAAGTGATGTGCACATTGATAATGTTGAATCAAGTCTTCAAACAGTACACGGTTATTTGCAAGAACATTCTGATAAACAACCAAGTTTTACGGCTATTTATGAAGAAATTAAATATCTTAGTACTCATGGAACGCCTGAAGAGGCTACAAATCTTGATCAAATTTATACACCATTAGCAGTAAAATATAAAGCTTTAGAAGATGATTTGCGAAAAAAGAAGAAAGGTCTCGAAAAGTGGTCAGAGCTTTTAAATTGGAATCATGAAGTAACTGCCCAATTGAATCATTGTCAATATGAAACAGAAGCTCGCAAACCAACTATGGCTGATTGTAACAGACTCTCGAATGAGCTGAAAAATGTGCAAGCAAAAATGAATAGTTGGAAGGAACAAATTCCAGTAATAGATTGTGCCCTAGGTGTACAAGTGCGCGATGAGCAAGACAAGGTATTAACAGCCTCTTCTTTAATCAATAATTTAGAAAGTCAAATAGTGATTTTAGAAAATACTTTATCAGTTAAACGTGATAAGCTTGAAAATCTTAGTACAAAATGGGATAATTTCCGAAAACTGCAACAAAAGTTAACTGAAGATATTGTTGGAACACAAACAGCTCTGCATCAGATTACGTATAGTGTCGATACTTGCGAGAAGCTTGCACCGGCAATTGAAAACATTTTTACTTTAATTGAACAACATCAGCAAAGAATACCAGTGAAAGAAACCTTACACCAAGAAGGCACCGAGTTATTAAAAGAAGATCAACGTTCTATGACAAATGTGCAAGTTGTTCTTTCTTCTGTAGATTCTAATTGGGAGAAAGTGAATGAACTTTCGAATGAACAAAAGAAGAAATACACTGAAATGGATGCAGGTTTGTATTGAATTTTTAAGATAGTATTTATATTATAGTTATTTATTTCTTTATCGCATTTTCATTTTCAGGCTGGAAACAGTTTTTGGAAGCTAAAGGGAAATTAACAGCGTTCATAGAGGAATCGGTAAATCTTTGCAATTCCGTAAAAGATGTACCAAATGATATGACGCAGGCAACATTTGCTGTTGAAAAACATAAAAAAGCCTTAGAGACATTAAAAAAGGGAAAACAGCATTTGGAAAAAATGGATACTAAAGCACAACAGATAATGAAAGAAGCTTCTTTGATGCCAAATTTCAATGTTGATTCTATAGAATCAAATATTTCTACTATTCATAAAAAGTATCAAGATACATATTCTAATATTGTAGAGAAGATTCAACTTTATGAAACTCAAGTCATAATATGGAAACAAATAGATGATGCGAAACAAGAATTGTCTCGTTGGTTAAGTGACACTAATGAATCTTTAACTACTGCTTCTGAACGACTTGCAGATGTTGAAAATGGACAGGCAAGATTGATAAAATATAGAGAAGAACTTCCAGCACATGAGTTACTTCGCCAAGGAATTTCTACAAAAACAGAACAACTTTTGAAGCTTAATCGAGGAGTAGCCATTCCGACTTTAGCATCATTAAATCACGTTTTAGATGAACAATTGAAACTTGTGAGTGATACAGCAGATAAATTGGAACAAATGACATCCAATTTTGCAGGAAAAGAAAAGAAAATTCGCCAAGAAATAAAAGAATCAAGTGATATTATATCAAAAGTTCGTGAAGAAATTATTAAATGTGATGATCTTACTGGAGAAAATTCAAAAATTATGGAAAGAATCAGTCATTGTAAAAAGTTGAAAACTGAACTTGAAAAACGCGATTCTGTTTTGAAAAAAGTTAATGAAAAATTGATTGAACTATCTGAAGAATATCCGTCAATGTCAAAATCAACTTTGCCGAAAGAATTACAGTCATTGCAATTTCGATGTGATGCTGTAGCCAATCATGCTGATAAGGTAAATAATAATTTATCGTCATCAATACAATACTTTATTTACATGTATATTTTTACTGAATATAGGGTAAAAACCGAAGTATTAAGGTTTTTTAAAACTATTGAATTAAATCTCTGAAATTGAAGTTAAAGACATTATTAAATAGTGCTTAATTTTAATTAATTAGCTTGTAAAATTTATGCATAAATAAAAGTTGAATTATGCAAAATTGCGCGATTACGAAGAACATCCAAAATCACGTTTTCTATATTAAATATGAGACCAAATTATTTATAATTTCAGCTATCACTTTGTGAAAAGTGATATGATAACATTAATGTATAAATAAAGTCAAGTATATCTAACTGAAAAAAATTCTTATAAATTTTAGAAATAAAAAGAAGGCATAATAGTTATATAATAAAAATAATGTTTGCCCACGCGGGCGTAAAGGTCGTAG
>JAYJLV010000046.1:1159652-1180579 GCA_036873485.1 Torymus texanus | reverse complement strand
ATATTTCTACACCCAAAAACTTATCTCAAAGTTTGAGCCAAATCCAGGACCCGAAGGTAGTGCACTCTCCTGGTAAGAGGGACGTAACCCATTTCGTTTTTTTTTCGTTTCTATACCCTTAATAATAAATGTTTTTGATTTTCATTTTAAAGGTAAAACAATGGGTAATTGATGCCCAGACAAGACTAGGTAGCAAACAAGATTTGCTACCGACATTGCAGGAAAAGAAATTGGCACTTCATTCATACCGAACCATTGCTCAAGATGTAAATGCTCATAAAATAATATTGCAACAATTGCAAGAAAGATTAGGTTCAATGTCTGACGATGAATCTAATGCTATGTTAAATACTGTTGTTGGAGCGTATGATAAACTTTCTGAAGATGTAGAAGATAGAATCAACGTTGCTGAAAAACATGTTGCAAATCATGAAGCTTATCAACAAACTTTTGAAAAGACAAGAGACTGGATAAATACAATTGTAAATGAAACTTCTGCCATACTAGACGATTTGTCTATAGAGCGTGAAATAGCAAAATCTAGTATAGGTTTAATAGAAAATGTTTTGCAACAAAAAGAGGAAGGAGACCGGATCATAGAAGATTGTAATCAACAACTAAATATAGTTTTGGAGCAAACATCTATTCCAGGTATAATTCATTAAAATTATCTAATTGTAGTTACCATCTCTTTCTACATTTCATTTTATTCTATTGATAACAATCAAATTTTTTAAATTCTAAGAAAATTTTTCCGTATTCTGCGTTGAAGTCTATTTGTGAATTGAAAGCTTTTAGAAATATGTATATAATTTGTTGCTTCATCAAATATTTATATTTTTCAAAATTATGAATATTAATAAATTATCATATTATTGTTTTCTAAATGAACAAATTCTTATACGGTTAAAATTATTTAAACAAACTATACCAAATTTTTTATATTTAATTTGTAGGTCACCAAGGTCTTATAAAAAGTTTTGAGGAACAAAAGAAAGTTTGGCAGGATTTCTTAGCAAGATGTACCATTTTCAAAGAAAAACTTAACCGGCTGTTTGATGAATGGTCTGAATTTCAAAAAGTAGTTGAAGACCTTGAATCCTGGACAAAAGTCATAGAATCTCAAATTAAAGATCAAAGTCTCAAAAGTTCTGAGGAAGCTAAACTTGTACATCTTAAAAAGTTAAAATCGCTAGAAGAAGAAATTATTGCAAAAGCACCGATATTTAATTCAGCAATTGAAAGAAGTCAGAGGATTGAAGCCGAATCTGAGTTAGTGATAAGGGTATCCAAGCAAGCGACAAAGTATCAAGCTCTGAAGAACCAAGCTCACGAATCTGTATCTCGATATGAGCAATATGTCAAAGAACATAGTACGTTTAACCAACAGTACAATCATTTCGTCAATTGGATCGGCGATATGCAAGTAGAATTGAAAAAACATAGAGAAATAGTGGGTGATCTTACTTTACTACAACAAAGGCAAAAGCTTATTCGAGATCTTGGAGATACGCGTACAAAAGAAAATCCAAGATTTGAATCTGTGATAGATCTTGGAGAGAAACTTTATGCTCATACCTCACCTGATGGTCGTGAGACTATACGTCAGCAATTAAGAAACTTAAGAACACTTTGGGATAGTTTCTCCGATGATTTACAAACAGCAACGCAGACATTAGATCAATGTTTGATGCAATTCGCTGAATTTTCTCTTTCTCAAGAACAACTAACTACGTGGTTACGAGATGTAGAGCGAGCAATGCATCAACATACAGAACTAAAGTCTTCTTTAGAAGAAAAACGAGCGCAACTTCAAAATCACAAAATTATGCATCAGGAAATTATGTCACACCAATCTTTAGTTGAAGCTGTTTGTGAAAAAGCCCAACAACTGGTTGAGCAAACTAAAGATACTTCTTTGAATATTTATTTACAGTCAATTAAACAATTGTTTCACAATATTGTTTCAAAATCACGTGATTTACTAGATAATCTTGAAGATTGTGCTGATAAACATCACAAATTCAATATTCAATGTAAATCATTCTCCGAGTGGCTTCAAGGAGAAAAAGAAAAATTATTAGAATGCAATGATATCACTGGTGAACGAACCGACATTTCTCGAAGACTTGCAACATTGTCAATTTTAAAAGATGGACGTAATCAAGGAGTTGAGCTTATAAAAAAATTGGGAGATTATGCTATTATTGTTTCGAAAAATACAGCTCCTAAAGGACAAGAAGCAATACAAAATGAAGTCACACATCTTGAAAATAATTTGTCACAGCATTTGAATGACATAGGTAAGGCTGTTATACTAATAATTCATATTTTATCGCAATTTTTTATTTTATTACATTATTATTGTGTTCTAGAATCGATCACAGCAAAACAGAATGTAGCATTAAAGAAATGGGATGAATTTGAGGAACCACTAGAATCATTTATGAAATGGTTCCGTTCCATGGAGGCTGCATTCAGAGATCAACAATTACAACCAACACTAAAAGAAAAACAATCTCAATTAGCTGCTTTTAAAGAAAAACGTGAAACTATTTTGAAAAAAGAAAATGAAATCGATCAATTTGTTGATAAATCTCATACTTTACTGAATTCCAGTGGCGTTGAACGCATCAAACCACTTATTTCGCAAATAAGCAATAGGTAAGATTTTGATTGGCATTTATAATAGCTGTATAATTATTATTACAATATTTCACTTAAAATTCTATCAAATTATTAATTTGTTTTAGATATACTTCGCTTTTATCTTTAAGTAAAGATATTATTAACCGTTGTGAAGAAATTGTTGATAATCATAAAACATATGAAGAAAAATTGTCGAATACAGATGCTTGGTTGACACCTTTAGAACAACATTTAGCTGCTCTAAAAGCGGACGAAATTCCAGGAGGGCCAGAAGCAAAAAGTTCTAGATTGCAGTTGTTATTAAGTGAACGAGAACAAGCAGAACACCGTTTGACAGGTTTAGCAGCAGCAGGGGAGAGAATTTTACCTGACACATCTGCACAAGGTCGTGAAGTAATTAGACAACATATCAGACGTATTCGGGAGAGGTGGGATAGCCTAGCTGAAGGAATTGTTGAACAGCAAAAGAAACAGGGCTTACAATCCTTACAATGGTCAAGCTATCAAGAAACTCTACTGCAAATTTTAACATGGCTAGACAACATGGAACGTACTGTAAAACAAGAAGGGTCAGTTATTCCATCTTCGCTTCAAGAAGTTAAATCGAAATTATTAAAATGCAAGGTAATCATTTTATCTATATAATACATTTATTAATTACACAGAATAATCTTAAGAACTTAATAAAATTAATTTTATTAGACTTTACATCAAGAAATCACAGCTCATAAACGTATTATCGAGGCAGTTTCTGAAAAGGCTAATGCTTTAATTCAAGTTTCTCAAGCACCATCAGATATAGAAGAAAAAGTTAAATCTGTTAATCAGAGATATGAGAAATTAGCAGAAATGTCTTTGAAGGGATTGACAAATTTGGAAGCTATATTAGACGTATTCCAACAATTCCATGATTTACAGAAGACCTATAAAGAATATCAAAAGCAACAATGGGATAAGTTAGCCAATTACAATGATTACACAGGAAATAAGGCTGCACTTCAAGGAAGATTAACTAAACTTATCGAGATTCAAGATAATTTCGGCGAAGGTGAAGTCAAACTCAATGTTTTAGGTGAACACGTAACGAAAAGTTCAGGCATTGTATCTCCTCGTTCACAAGAATCAATGGAAAGAGACTTAAACAATCTCAGGTAAACAGATGGGTTTTAATCAATTATAATTTTTCATATTTAAAAAATAAGTCTCATAAGTTACCAAATTTTAAATTTAATCTAAATACTTGCAGATTTGAGAACAAGAAGTTCGCTAATGCAGTGAGTGATGCCATACGTTCTATCGAAGAAAGAATTCAACAATGGAGTGACTACGAAAACTCATTAGAAAGGTTACTTATATGGCTGTCAGATGCTGAAACATCACTGAAAAATTACTGTCTCAAAAATACTTTAGAAGAAAAGCAAGAACAATTGGAAAGATATCAGGTGAAACTAGTAGCTTAATTTTTATTTAAATAAATATTTTAATTTTTTACCAAAGATCAAATATTCCATTCAGTAGATAATTTTTACATTTTAACTAATTTTTAAAAGATTAAAGTATAAAATAAAATCGATTATTATGACTTGTAACTATTAAATAAAGAAGATAATGTCAACGTTGTGTTTTTGGAAATTTATTTCTTAGGATCTACAAAAAGTAATGGAATCTCGCAACTCAGATGTCTTGGAACTGGTTGCGCTCGGTGACCACCTCGAGCAAGTAAGCGATTTAATCGCGATTTCTCACAACTTTTCCACTCGAGCTATGATCTTTTCATTTTTTCGATCATCTGTATGAAATTATTTCGACTTTTTATCTCTTTTTATCGTACTGCAAAAATTAAGCTTCTAGGAATGAAAAGGCTTTACGGCTATTTAATATACGAATTATGGATATTTTATCAGCCTTTTTATTTTTTTCCCTTAGCATCTATTTATGATATTTAAAAGTCTTTACATCTTTTATTATCTTCATCATGCTTCTGTATCTTATGAATGGAAACTATACATTTTGTTTTTCTTTATTTCGCATTTCACAGAAAACATTTACAGTCGCATTCATTTATTTCTATTTTTATATATGCATTTTAAACATATACTATTGAGCATATAAGGGATAAATAATTGAATTTATAAAAAGAATTTTTTGTGTTTTTAAATTTTAGGCCCTTCTTGTAAATCTTCGACAGAATGAAGCTGAGTTTGATAAGATGAGCGATGATTCTTCCGATTTAGTTCAAATCAGTGGCGAGTCGAGATTTTCAGTAAATGTCCAACAAGTGACGTCACGGTTCCAATCGGTTCAAGTGACAGCTAAGGTAAAATGAATAATTTAGAAATATATCAAGGGACGTCATATAATTCATTTAATTCACACAAATTCTAAAACTTTTCCAACAAATTAATGAGAGTTAATTATAGATTTTAGTCATATTCGATTTCACGTGGAATATAGATGTCTTATTCTTTTTTTTTAAATTATTTTTCTAGTTGATTTATTTTGTTTTGACTTTAAAATAATAAAAAATAATTTATAAACATAAAATTAAAAGAAAACCTTTGTAATTAAAAAAGTTTTTAATTAACCTATTTGTTATTCTTAAATATATTCATTACTGTTATCACTTTATAGTATACATATATTTTGTACTTGTATTCTACTGGTATGAATATACATATGTATTTTTGTCCTGGTAGGAACTTGTCAAAAAATGTGATCAGGCTTTGGCAGATCATATAGCATATCATGACAAGTACAAACAATGTTCGGAACGTTTAGCAGCAGCTCAACAATTATACCAGACTACTCGTAGTAATATTTCGGGTGCACGTCAAGAACTCTCTTCACATATTGAAACGATACGCGATTTACTTGCCAGACAATCTTCGGTAATTCTTTTGGTCAACAGCACAGTTGAAGCTGGTGAAAAACTTTATACAACTACGGGTAGCGAAGGACGAGAAATCATTCGTCAGCAATTGTTAGATCTGCAAGAAGCCCTGGAAACATTATACGATGGTGTGGCGTGTACAGAACGGGAAATACAAGCAAAAATATCAAGTTGGTCAGGCTTTGATAAATGCGGTGAAACCTTTGAAGCTTGGTTGAAAAATGTTGAGTCTCAACTTAAACAAGAAATTGAACTGAAAACTACATTGGATGAAAAACGAGCTCAGTTACAAATTTATCGGGCATTTTTACATGATATTCAGACACACCAGCAAGATTTATTCGATTTACGAGACAAAGCGGATTCTCTACCGGAATGTACAGAAAAGATTAAAAAAATCCTGAATGACTTGAATAATAGATTTTCAATAATACTTAAACGTGCTGTTGGATTCGTAGAAAGGTAAAATTTTTCTTTTTTTCTTTTTTAATATAAAATATTTTTTACTTCGTTAATCATATTGCTCATTATTTGGCAATTTTTGTATCTAATAAGAATTATAAAAACTTAGAAAAATTCAATTCAAATAAGAAATTTAATTGTCATTTAATATAATAGTAACATTGGTTCTATATATTTTTGGTTCTATATATTCAGATATGAAGGGATAGTAAGTGATCATCAACAGTACAGTAAAGCAGTTCTAGATACACATGAATGGCTTGATGCTACTTTAAATGCTGTCAATATATGGGGTGATGCTGAACTTGAACGAGTTTCATTACATACTAATCTCGATCGCCTTCAGAATCTTTTGCAGAGTTTACCAGAGGATGAGCCGAGAATCCATCAAATACGTAATCTAGGAGAAAAAGTTATTCCAGGTACATTAGAGTCTGGTCAAATTAATATTCGATCGCAAATGGACTCTTCCCAACAGGAATGGGAAGGATTAGTGTCTACAATCAAAACCACAATAGAGGCTTTTGAAATGAAATTACAACACTGGAATGAGTACGAATCTTCAAAAGAGCGCTGCCTCACATGGATTCGGGATACAGATACTAAACTGCATGCCGTAGATCTTAAGTCAGCATTAGAGGAAAAGAAGGAACAGTTGGAGAAACTTCGTAATCTACAGGGTGAAGTTCGAGCTAAGGAGTTGGAGATCGATGCTGTGACGGAACGGGCGCATCAGTTACACAAACAATCATCCCGCAGTTCCCAAATTTCTGAATTGGGTGTTAAATATCAACAGATATCAACAAAAGTGAAAGATTTGAATAATCGTTGGCAACAATATGTTACAAGCCACCAGGAATTTGATAATCAATTGTCAGAATGTACACGGTGGCTGGAAGAAATTCGAAATAAGTTAGCATATTGCTCAGATCTTAGTGCATCTTCAAAATCAGATCTCGAGAAAAAAATGGAGATAATTCAAGATTTATTATTATATAAAGAGAATGGATTTGGAAAGGTAATAAAAAATAACAAATAAATTAATATTTATTTCTATTTAAGTCGATATCTAACACTTCTTTATAATAGATTCAAGGTATTGTTGAATTGGCTCAAGGAGTACTGGCAAATACTGCTCCTGCAGGACACCAGGCAATAAATGATGCTGTAGCAAAGCTACAAGAACAATGGAGTTCTCTTGCCTCAAAAATGCTGGAAGCTAAAACAAATTTAGATGATTCAATTAATAAATGGGCTGGATTACTTGAACAAATACAACAAATTAATAAAACTGTTGAGTACATGCAAGATTCTTTCGATGAAATTTCGCAATTCCAAACAACAATCGGTGAAAAACGTACGCAATTGGAGAGAATTAAAACTCTAGAAGAAAAAGTACGTTGTGAAAATATTGAAGTAGAGGGATTGAAGGCCAAAGTTGGAGAAATGATAGCGAGTGGACAACAAGGCATTGCTGCTTCGCAAGCTCAAGAAATTTTGAATAAGTAAGTATAAAAAAAGAATTATATTCATCTCTTTTAGTGACTAAAAACGATTTACAATATTTATATGCTGTGTGTTAATTACTCTTTACTTTGTATTACAGATTTGATATTTTATTCGAAAAAATAAAGTCACTTCTTGGGGAACGAGAAGATCAATTCAAAGATCATCGACTTTATAAAGAAGCACATGACGACTTGATAAATTGGTTGAGCAGAGCACGTGAAAAAATGCCAGCGGTAAAACAACGTTCTTTAAGTGACAAACTTGCTATTGAAAATGCTGTTGCACCTCTTGAAAGTCTTCTTAATAAAAAAGCGCAAGGAGAACTTATGGTAGAACATCTACAACATACTGGCGAAGTCGTTTGTGCCAGTAGTAGTCCTCAAGGTCAAGCAGTCATCCGCAATGAAATGCGTGCTCTCACAGAAAGTTTTGAAAGTTTGTTTCGCGATATTAAACAACAAAAAGACCAATTAGAAACGACAGTAAGCCAGTGGCGTGATTACAAAGACGAATATGAAAGAATAAGTGACTGGTTACAACAATTTGATATTCTCATAAAAGCACAAAAAAATTCTCTTTTACCAAACGTAAAAGAAAAAGAAAAACAAGTTAAGGAAGTCAAAGTAATATTAGATAATCTGAATAAAGGGCAAGAACAAATTGATAAATTTAACAAGTCAGCTTCTGCTTTACTTTCAACACCACTAGAAACCTATGTTAATAATCAATTACGTCATTTAAATTCTCGCTATCAAGTGCAAGTAAATTTGGCAAAAGATGTACTACAAAAAGTAGAAACAAACTTCGCTCAGCATCAAGAATATGAAACAAACTTAACTAAAGCACGCAAATGGATAGAGGATGCTAAACAAATCATAAGGCAAGGTACAGAAGCAGCTTCAAGTAGTAGTCGCGAAGAACTTCAACAGAGACTGGATAAGATTCAGGAACTTCTAAGAAAACGTGAAGAAGGCCAAAATCTCGTACATCTTACTGTCAATTGCGGTGAAAAAGTAATGCGCAATACGCGGTAAGTATGATATGCAAAAATACAATTATTATTAAATCTGATAACAATTAATATATCTAATGAAAATTAATGTTGCTTTCAGGTCTGATGGACGTGAAGAAATTGCAACTCAATTGAAAGAAATTCAAAATGATTGGGAACGGTTAGTCAAAAAGATATCAACAACTAAAGTGCATTTGGAGACTAGCTTACTACAGTGGGCAGATTATAGTTCATCGTATTCTCAACTACAACAATGGATAAACGACAGAGAAGCAAAACTTCAACAAGTCTGTGAACAGAAAGTTTCCAAAGCACGTAAGGGTCTAGCAGGCCTCAATTCTTTAGCAATTGGCGAGCGCAAAGCTAATCTCCGCCAAACGAATAGTATTGTTCAAGATATTGTAGCTTTTGAACCTATGATCCAATCTGTAACTACTAAAGCTGAAGATCTACAGCAAGCTACTCCAGCCACCGAAATTTCTATTAAATATGAAACTTTAAGCAAACAAGCGCAAGAACTATACGCTAAACAGAAAGAAAGTGTTGAACAGCATGAAGCATTTATACATAGTGGAAATGAATTTGTTCAGTGGATCAGGGTTGCTAAAGAAAGGCTAGGAAAATGTTCTGAACCTACTGGAGATAAAGAATCTTTGGCAAGCAAAATAGCACAATTGAAAGTGCTTCAAAGTGAATTGCCAGAAGGACAACAAAAATTGCAGAAAGCTCTTGAGCAAGGAAATCTTGCTTGTCAAATAGCAGATGATGAAGATAAAGAAATTATTGAAGAAGAAGTTGCTCTTCTCCAAGAAGAGTATGATAATTATGTGTATGTATTACTTTTATTAATATTATTGTGTTAATAAAAATATTAATATTACTATAATCATTAACTTTTGTCTAAATAGGGATTCATTGAATAATACGAAGACTCTGCTTGAAGTCGGAATAGTTAAATGGACAGAATACGAAGATCAGTTCTCTGAAGCTGCTGAATGGCTAACGCAAACTGAACAATTAGTACAAAGTTATAATAAGTTACAAGACAGTTTGGAAGAGAAGAAAAATGTTTTGGAACAATTCCAAGGTCACCTTCAAACTTTATTCGATTGGCAAAAAGAACTTGATCGATTAAATATGAAAGCTCAAATGCTGTTAGAGACCTGCGCCGATACCCGCATTTCAAATGCAGTCACGCAATTAACGACCAAATATAATGCTCTTCTTTCACTGGCTAAAGAAATTATGCGAAGACTTGAATTACATTATCAAGTTAGTAAAATATAATTATTTATCTACAAAAGATTTTTAAATTATTCTTGGAAATAAAGTTAATTTTATTAAGTTTAATACATTCAAGATTCACCCATTTTATTACGATTAATTGAATATATTTACTTTTCTACAGGAACATCAACAGCACAATACGCTTTACCAAGAATGCCAAGATTGGATTGACCGAACTCGTGACAAACTGAGTGAATGTAAAGATATACCGCATACTCTCGCTGAAGTTAAAAATAAACTGAACACTTGCAAAATGATACGTCAAAGTTTAGAACAAGGCCAAAATAAATTACGTTATGCTCTTGAACTAAAAGAGAAAGTTATCATGAATACAGAACAAAATGGTGCTGCTAAAATACAGGAAAATACCGAAAATTTAAAGGCTGATTTTGATAAATTATTAATTGACGTCGAAGAGGCTAGACAAAAGTTAGCAGCAAGAGCAACTGTTTTAGAAGAACTTAATAAAATGCACAGACTTATAGCTGATTGGCTTGAAGAAGTTGAGAGTAATGTTCATTTCGATGAAGTTTATCGTAATGATTTAAGTGAAAAGCGTGCTCTTCTAGAAAAATATAAAACTCTTCAAAGAGGAATTCAAGGGCACAGTGAAAATGTTGAAAAATTCAAACTTCGGATAACTGATGATTCAAATATCACAAAGGAATCCTATGACGCTACTATTGCTAAGTATGAGGAACTGCAAAAACTTGTGTCTCAAAAAATTAAGGTATGTCTAAGCATACATTTTTTAAATCTATTACAGAGTCAAGTACAGACAAAATTTACGTATACGAATTTTCTACTCAAATGTCACTATATGTGAAAAATACATTTTTTTCTAAAATAACTTAAGAATACTAAAAACTTCCGTTATTTATAAAATTCGATTTTGAAAACCCAACTACTATGCAAAATACATTCCCGCTCTTGTATGCTTTACACACGGGATTATATTTTGTACACTAGTGTGGGAATTTGTTATCTTGCGTACTTATTCGGGTTCGCAAGATCGAATTTTGTGCACTCAGTTAGGAAAAATAGTATACGCAACACATGTTTAATACATCACCCGCATTCGTCTCTTTTGTCGACTCGTGCGGGAATGACCTATTTTGTGCAGTAGTTGTGTAATGTAGTATTTTGAAACAGCATGCGACAAGTTCGATTTAACGCACTCGTTTTCTGTAGGTAGAGTACTTTTTTCACACTGGTGTGAAAAAGTAATGTGTTTCAATATTGTGAATTCCGATACTAGTATGAGAATAGTACATTTCGATACAAGTGTGCGAAACGGGTGATTATCGCACGGGTGTAGTTTGTCGCTCGAGAGAAGCGAGAGTGATTTTTTTTTATAACTAATCCTTCGACATTTCTAGGGGTTTCCATACTTTTTCCCCACCCTGTATAATAATTCAGATATTTTATTTTAAAGTCATATATACATAGACTCTTATTAATATTTTTTTACACTAGAATCTCGAGGAACAAGTAAAGGATCATGAAACATATCAGCACGCATTTAATGAAGCGTCTGACTGGGTACGTCGAGTTAAAGTTGATGTACAACAATACAGTATTACGCACGGGGAAAAAGAAAAAGTTGCTGAAAGAGAAGGCAAAGTGAAACTATTAATAAATACACTTCCTAAAGGACAAAATCTTATTTCTAAAGTAATAGAAACTAGTACCATCGTAGTTGATACTACTGGTCCGGAAGGTCAGGATACAATTAATCACGATGTTGAACAATTGCAAGAAGATTGGAACCACTTACAAGTTCAATGTCAAGAAGCAGAAAAAATACTCTCGAATTGCATTTTAACTTGGTCACAATTTACTGCAGCACTCGAGAATATGCAGAAATGGATTGACCAATTCCATGTAA
The DNA here is from genome assembly GCA_036873485.1 of Torymus texanus. NCBI lineage: Eukaryota > Metazoa > Arthropoda > Insecta > Hymenoptera > Torymidae > Torymus > Torymus texanus. Next base: position 1,168,882 of record JAYJLV010000046.1, on the reverse strand, counting down.
AAGTAAGTGAAGAGCAAGCCAAAGAAAATAAAACACCAGAAGATTTAGCTAGGTGCAAGAATTTAGTAGATGAAGCAATGCATCAAAAACCTATTCTTGAAGATTTAAATGACAAGTGTGAAATTTTGATGGAAATGAGTGCTTGCAATTGGGCAAGAGAAAAGACCATTCAACTTCAATCTGCATACACTGCATTATTGACTGATGCTCAAGGATTAGTCTCAAAAGTTGAGAAAAATTTATCTGACCATACTGAATTCTTGAAAGCAAAGAAAGAACTTGAAGATTGGTTACACACAGCACATGGTTCTGTTCAAGATTGCATTGGCGTTGGAGATGTTACATGGGCTAAGGATAAACTTGAAACTACTAAGGTATTAACTTTTTGAATAATTTTAATATTAATTTTATATGTACAATATAAAACTGTTTAGGTAAATACAAATACTCATCGTGCTTATCCAGTTTTATAATAATTCATACTAAAAATTAATTTTTACTACAATAATTTTCTTCTTGTAAAAAAATAAACGATGCTTCTAATGCTTCTTATCATTACTTCTTAAGTTCAAATTATACACACATACACATACATACGGAAATACACTTGCACACGCACACGCATACGCATGCACACAAGAACATACCACACGTACGCACACATATGCAGTAAAATCAGAAAAAGATAATCTATGATATAAACTTATTACAATATAATATCATTTTTAGCTTGTTGCTACAAGGATGACAGAAGGACAACATTTATTATCAACTTTGCAAGCTGCTTTTGCCAAGGCAATCAATACCGCTCTCCCAGAACGACAAAATTATCTGAGGAATGATATGTCCGAACTACGTTCAAGTTGGGAGCAACTAAGTATGGACTTAAATACAATTCACGCTCAGGTAAAATCAATTCTTAGTAGATGGGAAGATTTCTATGAAACACGAGACCGTTTTGAAAAATGGCTAGACAAGACCGAAGAATGCATCATAACTTTACCAGACACTAAAGGGGAATTAGGTGAAATGAAAACTCTACTTGAAAAGTACAAACACATAAAAGATGAAATGCACGGAAAGAAAACTGATTTAGATCACTTGATGAATGAAGCTACAGAATTATCGAATTGGGCTAAAAGTAATACTACTTTAGACCAAGTAAAATCTTTGAGCTCTCGGTGGAACTCTTTGGGAGATCAAGTTGATAAGCATAAAGATCTTGTTGAAGAAGAAATAAAAGAATATAATGGTTATCATGCAGCTTTACAAGAAACAGAGAAATGGCTTTTACAAGTTTCATTCCAATTAATGGCACACAATTCATTGTATATTGTTAGTAAAGACCAAACTCAGGAACAAATTAAAACTCATCAGGAACTTCTGAAACAGATTCAAGATTATGAATCAATTTTAGACGACTTACAAGCTAAAGGTCAGGGTCAGATTAACAGGTATGAAGCGTCAAATGCAACTGTAAAACCTACAATACTTACACAACTGCAAAACGTGCGGGACAGTTATAATTCATTGTTAAATACTGCTCTACAAATCGAAACTCGATTGAATGAATCATTAGCGAAATTCCAAGAATATGAAAATACACTTGAAAGTATTATGAAAAACTTAGAAGCTTATGAGCCAGAAGTAATAAAAGAACAAGAAGCACCGTTGGACACCTTGGAATTAGTAGAAGCTAATTTAATTTCAGCTAAAGCACTCTATAACAAATTGCAAGCAGAAAAAGCTCGGCTTGTAGTAGCAGTGGAAGCTTGTGAAGCTGCTGCAGCCTGCGTCTCAAGACCTGGCAGTCCATTAGATGCCCCGACAGTTCAAATACCAACTAAAGAATTAGATGTTCGTTCTCGTTTAGAAGACTTAATTGATCAGGTATGTCTGTTATAGATTGGTTTTATTATTATTTATTATTTAAATAATTTTTTTTTTAATCTCAATGTTTTATAACTTTAATTTATTAATGTTGTTTCGGAATGTTATAATTTTATGATTGCAATCAAAATGATTTTTGTTTGTGCATGGATTAATCAAAATATATAGAGCGAAACAGGTACCTCTGCACGCCGAATTAAAGCGCTTCTTGCCAGTATCGAAGAGAGTGGTTGCTTAGACAAACTGAACAATTTATGTACACAGGTTTGCATATTTCGCTTTTGCTTTATTTATGCTAAAAACTGAGCCTATTTTTATTGAAATAGTGATTTGTTATAAGCTTAAATTATAATACATTACTAAAAAAAATTGTTTGATCTTTAGACTCTTATACACGGTTTGACCTTATTTGTATTATAATATTTATTTTATAGTTTATAGTTTTAATTATAACTCCATTGATTATGTTTTTTAAAATAATTAGCCTTTTTCATATAATAAAAATCTTATGTTTTATTGTTAGTTTATGTTTGAAAGAATCACAATCCAAAAAGAATACTCATTAAAAAAATAGAAACAAAAAATATAATATTTGATAACTTTTAGATGCAATCGCACTTATCTAACGTAACAAAAGCGGTCAGTGAATTGGAAGAGCAAGCTCGTCAAAAGAACGCTCTCGTCACGTGGATAAATCAACAACGTGCTTTATGTGCTGAGTGGAAATCTCGTCCTGCGAAATTGCGAGCTGAAGCTGCTCAGTCTGAGCTTCAAGCAATGAATGATTTACTAACTAATGTTGGTGAACGTCGAAATCGTGCCGAAGCTGAATTACTTATCCGTCCCGATGGTCAAGATGCAGATATAGAAGAAGGACTGGATAAATTAGAAGCTGAGCTAATTGATGCAATTGCTGGAAAACAAGCTGCTCAAGATTTAATTCAGAAATATCGTAGCGAAGTCCAGGATATTCAATCTTGGTTTGACGCTCTATCAAAGAAAATAGATGTTATCGAAAAAGGAAGCGGCCTGAGGATTGGGCAAAAAATTTTGTCTTTAAAAGAGATTACAACAGATTTTGAAACGCAATGTCCGGAGAGGTACGTTTATATCTCCAGATACCCTTTCATTTATATATGTTCAATTTATTTATTTTATGATTCATGATCACATTTATTCCAATTGATAATTTTCCGATATATGTTTTTACTTTATACGCTGAAATAAGATTGCATTAACATTTTTTTGTGTAAAAACAAATTTTCAATAGGTTGGATCGAGTGAGAAGACTTGGTGATCAAGTAATGGATTCTGTCAGTAATTTAGACTCCCAACAAATTGAAGAACAAATAAAATCTGTAGAACGACGGCATGGAGACATTAGTAAAAAGCTGCAGCGAAAGGCTCAAGTACTGGATACAACAGCTCAAGGTATCGAAGCAACTCGCAAAGAAATCGAAGAAAATCGTGAATGGATCAGTGATATGAAAAGGCAAGCTCGTAGCTCCGAACCACTTGGCTTCGAAAGTCGTCAGGCTGACGAGAAACTCTTGGCTTTAAAAAGTATGTTAAAAGAGGCAGAAGCAAAGCAGGCATTGACTGATTCTTTAGAAAAACGGATTAGTAATATGCAAAATGAACTCGAAGCTAGCGAACAACAACAACTTGAGCAAGATACTCGAGCCTTACGAGGTGAACAGGCTGAGTTATGTTCAATACTTAGAGAAGAAATTTCAGCAGCTGTTGCTGCAGTGGAAACACGACGTAGGCTAGAGAATGATTTAGAAAAAGCAAGACTGTGGATTAAATCAACGAGCAATGACCTCAAGAAACTCAGCGGATACCTACCATTACAAGCTTCAAAAGTCGAAGAAGATATCACTCAACATAATGTTTTGACATCAGAAATCAGGCGTTTCAGCGAAGGTAGTTTAAAGGATCTCCTAAAACAAGGCAACACTATGTTAAAAGAGTGCAATGAAGAAAATCGTAAACGTCTGCAAGCTCTGCTCGACAAAGTCAGTGAAGAATATCACGATTTACAGAAAGAAGCACACGAAAAACAGGCGGCACTTGCTGATCTTTTACAAGGGAGAAAGGCTTTTGAAAATGAAATAGATAAATGCCAACGTTGGATAAATGAAGCTGAAGTCGCAACTTCATCTGAAATTCGGACTTCGAGTATTGACGTACTCCGAGAACAATTGGCAAAGGTAGGTTTTTACTGCTTTCATTTATTCTTATTATTTCTACTATAAATATACAATATGTGCATGTACATGCGTGTGTATGTGTATGAGCGCGCGTGTGTATGGACTCATTACACGATAGAATAAATCAATTTATAACAATTGAAAAATGATACATAATCTATGAATTGTATTTATGTAGTACGATCGTTTGAAGAAAGAAGCGAAAGAGTACGCAGATGATATTGAAAAGATTGTTCAACAAGGCAAATCTATTTTACCAACAATAAGTGATGCAGATAAACTGGAACTAAGTGAAAAATTAAAAAATATGAAAGAAGCTCACAGTCGCGTTACGTCTGTAATTAATGAACGAGCAACCGCCCTTCAGAAGAGTATTGACGAAGCCGAAGAAGTTGCAGCTCGCGTTGCTGAAGCCGTACAATTCATGACTGATATTCAACAGCAACTTCAAGATTTAAATAAACCTATAGGTTCACGTATAGAAGATGTTGAGGGAATGCTGGCAACATATGAAAAAATTCTAAATAATCTAAAAGATAATAAAGCAAAACTGTCAGATCTTCAATCTGTTAATGTTGGAGAACTTCATGGAGTTGTAGTTCAGCAAGATGACTTGATTCGTGCTCTCGAGGCACAAATAGCTAAATTGCGTCAGCTGTTATTATTGCGTCAACAATTCATTGCATTGGTGACGGAAATCATGACATTTATAGCCAAGTATACCGAGATTGTACGTGATATTGAACAAGGTGGTCAAACTACTGAGGAGAAAATCAAAAAGTACGACGATGTAATATTGAAGATTCAAGAATGTGAAGCCACTCTTGCCAGTGCTACTGATAAGGGGCAGCAAATCGCCACTGACGGGTCAGCTGCTGACAGAAATAATATCACTGAGCAGTTACAATCATTGAAACAACAACTGCAGACTCTTAGGAGAGCCGTAGAACAGCAGCGTGAACAACATGAACTAGCTGCTGCAGAGCATAGAAGGCTGGCTAATGAACTTGCCGACATTCTAGACTTTCTTGAAGGTAAAGAGAAGGAAGTTAAGACTCGCCCATTACTAGATCGCCATCCCGAAAGCGTTGAAGCTGAGCTCAAAAAAAATAAAGTCTTATGTTACTCAGTTAATGAATATTTAGACAAAATTAGGGAATTAAAAGAGTCTCTTAAACACGAAGATGGAATGCCTGGATCTCTGAAGGAAATGTTCAGTGAAGCGATGTCGCTTTTATCGTCACTACCACGAGAGATGGAAGAAAGAGAGAACTATCTAATAACTAATATGCAAATGAGAGTAGATTACGCTGCTTTGACGAATAAACTACATAAATGGGTACAAGAAGCGGAAATCAGACTCGAGAGCGATAAAGACGGATTGGACTTTGATAATATACTCAGCGATTTAGAAGAACATAAGGTAACAATCAATTTTTATATTCTATAGCATAATTTTCAAACCTCTAATTCGTTAAAATTTTAAAAATACTCAGGGTAAACTTCTTTTTTTATTTAATCCGTTTGTGAATAGTAGAAAATATTATCAGTGCCAAATTTTAAATAGGACTCCTAATTGGCGCATAAAATGTATGGCAATATAATGATATGATTTTAACAAAATTTTCCCTTACAAGGAGAGCACAATAATTTTTAATAGTGCATCTGAAATAAAGGTATAAATGATATTTATTTTCAGATTTACTTTAGCAGCGAAGCTTCGATGAGAGAACTCGTTTCCCAACAAATACAGCAGGCCGCTGATAAGATCTGGCCATCTTTAAGTGCGTCGGAGCAAGAAGACTTAGGCGCGGAGCAGCAACAGCACACACAAATGTTAAAAAACACACTTAACACTGCGAAATCACAGCGTGCGCGTCTTGAACAGGGGGCAGAGATGTGGCGGGATTATGCTCAAACGTTGGAACGAGTCAAAGCAGTTATCGCTAGAACTAGATTCTCAGATGATCCTGTTACCACCCTGGCTGGCCTGCAGTTTACAATTCAGAAGCTTACACATGCCTTAAATGATATTCAGGTAATTTCTTCATTATTTAATTTATACATATATAATCATTAGTTTGTAACGAGGTCTATCTATATAATTTACTTATTCGTAAAATAATCTTAAATATTTATGTTTACTAAAATATTAAATTTCTTTCTTTTTTAAATTTAAAATTGTCATAATTTAATTAAAATATTGCAAGAACACCAATGATCTATTTTCTTTCTCTTGTCTTAGAACCAACAGTTCGAACTCGAACTCCTAAATGAGCGAGGCAAAGACGTTCTACAGTTGGCTGACGCAGTGAACAAAAAGCGCATCAACACTCAACTTGACGAAGTTAGTGCTGAGTGGCGCGATTTGGTCTCAGGCTTAGAAGGCCGTCGCAGCGCCCTTGAAGCCTTATCAAAACACTGGGAAGAACTTGAATCCAAATGGTCAAGTACCGAAACAAAACTCAACGCAATTGAAGAACGCAGCAAACTCGTCGACACAGTTGTGCGATCCAAGCAGCACCTGCTGGACGTTATCAAAACACTTAATGTAAGTTGTTATATTATTTTTCATTATTTATAATTTGAACGCCGGAAATAAATTGTTTAAATTTATTTAATTACATTTCAAAATTTAAATAAACATTGAATTAGTTTATTTAAATTTTATATAAATATTATAAATTTCATATAAAGTTTATGAATCACATAAAATTAAGTATATTTATCTGATATTTCGATACAGGACCTAATAACTATTACTCATTAATTTTCAATTACAAGAGTTAATATTTTTATACCACAATTCGTCCAGAAAGATCCATTGTAAAATTGTTATTTAAAATACAAAAAATGAAAATTGTCACTGACTTAGGTACATAAAATATCTCATAATTTTGATTCTCTAGTCATCTCTGACTAGAAATTAAAAATTTAAGTTTTTGCTTTGATTTTTTTTTTTATAAAAGTTTTTATTTGAAAAAAAATAAAGAACGGTACTTGAAAATCAAACAAGTTATAAACCTTCCACATAAAATTTCTCGTATAAAAAAATGTATATATCGATTTTTAAACGAGACGTAATATTTAATTTTGTATGTTGATAGGAGTTGACATCAGAAGCCGAAACTCTCAAATCTGACGCAGAAAAAGTGAAAGATCTGGCAGGACCTGTTCTCTCGTATTTTGCAGCCTTCACCGAACCACCTGCACGTGCTCTTGAGGAGCGCGTTGATAAACTTAGCAGATCCGTCGACACGTGAGTCAAAAAACCTATTGTTTTCTCTATTAAACAATTATTTTTAATCCGAATCATTCATTTAATCTTTTAAATAGAGATAACTCTTGTGGGGAGAATATTAACATGTGTTTAACATTATTTTTCTTAAGGGAATGTGAAATATTAGCAACCATCCTATCATACTAATGGGGTGCATCGTTAGATATAATTACAATTCAATTTGTTAAAGATGAACAGTAAGAACGTCAATTCGCACCCGCGAATATGTATACATGTATAAATTTATTTAGTTTTAGATTTTAGATAAACTCTAAGTAAACCTTTAAAAATTAAAAATAAACGATGACAGAAATTATCTATTTTTGAGAGATTACAAAAACTTCTAAAATGTGAATTTGGTTTAATCTACAGGAAATATTTTGGATACTCAAAAATATCGAAAGAAATATCTAAATATCGAATACTGTCGAATACTTTACAAACTCAAGTTATAAAAATTTTCAGATTATGTTGCAATTGGCTTAAAAATGCCTACTTGAAGCGTTAACAATGTCATTTAGGATAGTTCACAATTTGAATAAATAAAATGAAATAAGCTTTGATTATTTTCAAGATCAAAAAAGTTAATCTATTGTTTAAAAAATCTATATCTATTAAAAAATTTGGTAATAAAAAGACCTAAAAATATTAACTGTGCACAGAGAGAAAGGATTCATTGTATTAAAGAAAATTCATTAACAGTTAACGAATATGGACTTGAATTCGATTCAAATGAACATTCGTTAACAGTTAATGAATCATTTGTTTGGGCATAAAAATTCTTACTAATACCTCAATTCTTAACAGTTAAGATTTTATTCATTAATATCAATGATATATAATATTATCAGTTAAACATTTGTTTACTATTGTTATAAGGTATAAACATATTTTTAATTATTTTATAATACATAAAATATACAATTAATAAAAGAGTATAATGTAACGCTTAAACATAATCACAAAATAAATAAACAAAAATCATTTTAATATAGAAGATAATATTTTTATTATTAATTCAAATCTCTTACAGAAATTACAAATTTTCCATCAGCAGTTACATGAATTTTAATTGGTCGTATATAAATATTAATATTTAACAGTTGTACTTTTACTTTTGCTATTGTTTTGGGTAATAAAATTTCGTAGGCTCTTATACTATCCACATATCCTATCGTGCAACACTTCTTATAAAGAAAATAAAAATCATTCTTATTTGTTTTAATGATCATCGAAATAAGCCCAAAAACTGGGATATCATCTAAATCCCCTAAATAAATGGCTTGATTCATGCGATAAATTATTCTGTTAACTTTTAAAAATGATACACGATACAATTTTTCATTTGTATTTAATTTTAATTGTTCATGAGAATCTGTTTGTGGAGATGAGGTAACATGGCCAATTTCTATAATGTTTTTAAATCCCTTATTACAATACAGTCTATAAGATAATTGTAATTGTAATTTTGTAGCGATTGTAGAAATAATATTAATTCTAGATGTAACTAAACGAGCATATTTTTTGGGGATTTTATGAAACGATTCAAATTTTGAACATGATAAATATTTTAAAGGTCCCATCAATTTTATACATTTAGGGTAATGTGTAATTAAATGGTTTTTTGGTTTTAAGTCTTCTTGAAATAGGTTGATGTACAAATCTTTATGGTTTTTGATCAAGTTTTTAAGACAGATTATCTCATCTTGTGATATTATAGAGCTATTGATGATATGAATAATGTCAAATAAAATTAAGTAAAATTGCCATACAGGATCTTCTTCCTCAATTAAATCTCTTACTATAATACTAAAGTATGAAACTAAAAAAGACATTTGAGCAGCTGT
>JAYJLV010000046.1:1137705-1159552 GCA_036873485.1 Torymus texanus | reverse complement strand
ATACACTTTCATTATAATATATTGATTATCTCTATCATTTTAAATAAATAAATCACATTTTAACTATGGTTTTTTTTTAAGTTTAGGTAACTTCTTTATTTTGCCTTATTTTGACTAGAGAAGACGTGAAAGAACCACCTTAATATCTCATCGAAAATGATTTAGTATTTAGTATGAGGTCATGTCACGATAAATTTTTTAGTTATACTTGAAAAGTAAAATATCATTTTAAGTAAAGCGATTCCTATTTAAAATTAAGTAATTGCAATCTTCAAGAAAATAGGGTTCCATTATTTTTTTTAAATACTATGAATACTATCCACAGTCATATAAATTTGTTATTTCGAATGGTGTATATTTAAATAATTATGTGCTATAGAAAGTAATAAAATGAATAATAAAAATAAAAAAGTATTTCTGAGAACAAGAAAACATGCAAATCGTGCTTATAAACCACAGTGCTCAATAATGTATATAATAATGTTTCCAAAGGATGTATTGATGCTGTCATAGTCTAAAAAGAATTAATGTGATGGATATTAAATTTAACAATGTATTAAAACAAATGACGAACCACAAATGCAAATTAGAGTAATATAAATTGGAGGATGTAAAAACAAAAACTAAAGAAATCGATGAACATGAAAAATATTTTTTCTTAATACAATGATGATGTCATTGACCTCTGCTGCGTTAACGATATTAAAAAAAATGAAAATACCACGATATTTTTACTATGTATTAGACAGGATCTTCTTTATCGGTTTAGAAAATTCGTAAAAATAAACGAGCGGCTACAAAGCGATTTACGCTATATGCTCTATACTGACAGCGCAATAAAAACTGCTCCGTCTCCCATCGACTCGTTAAATCGATATACTCCTCCTGCAGCTGCTCTCCTATACCAGCTAGCCTACCCAGTGGCGTCCTTTCGAGCACACGCGGTCGTTTCACGCGGGTGAGCTGCCGGCGCGCGCGGTGGCTACGTCATTATCAAATCCGTCGAATGACGCAACGAGTGTAAACAGAAACGCGGGAAAGTAGGGAGAAGCCGGCGGAGAGGCGGAAGGTTGTCGTCGCATCGCGAAGGCTGCATACGCGAGAAAGAACAAGTGGGAGAGAGAGAGAGAGAAAGAGAGAGAGACAGAGAGAGAGAGAGAGAGACCGTGTCTTTCGTTCCCTCCTAACCGATTTCTTCCGCGAGTGGCCGAGGGACGTGTACACACCGGCGTGGCAACCGCGTGCGTTGTTTCACCACCGATTCAGACAACTTCGATCCACCGGAGCTTTCGCGAACGCGCAGCGCGCACTCGAAACGCGATTCGCCATACGAGTTTCTATAGTTAACGCGCGAGCGATAAGCTTGCCTGTGATAACACTTTGTGTAGTTAAATTTTGAAGTGCCACGGAGATTTAATATTATTGTGAAACTGCTACTGTGATCAGTGATATTTTTAGAATGGGTACATAAGATTTATTTACGTGTTAATGTTTGTTTTTGTGACCTGATAGAAAATTAAGATCTTAACGGCAGGAGGTTTATTTATTTTATCTTCAAGTCAAACAGACAGACTTCAGACTGATTGATGAACGTGTACGAAAAGAACAGTGATGTAATTTCGTTTCCCATTACAATTACAATGAATTTGCAAGGTGAGATTTTCTTTAACTGTTTGGCTGGAATACAAAGAAAAGTCCTTTTTTTACAAAACGCATTGTCTTTATGAAATAAATCTTTTGGATTATATTGCAAAACTATAAGCTCAAAATTATTTAACTATATGTATACAATTTCGTTAATGAAGATGCCAGAAAATCTATATAAATATGCTATGGGTGTGCGAATGTTTCATGATTTTGTTATAGATCACGTTACATAACTGTATAAATGTTCAATTATTGAAGTAAGGGATGCGAATAGTTTTGTTTTGCTCAAATTAAGGTGTTTTTTAATTAAAATCTATTTTTATGAACTCAATCTATAAAACCGTGAGTCGATAAGGGAATATACTTTCACTGCGCTATTAAATCGGCTTTGATAAAAATAATAGGATTTGTAATTTACAACTAGGACAACAAGTTACTTGAGAGAATGATAATTTTTTAAGAATACCATTTATATCTTGTAAATTACGAAACATTTGTTGTTCAATAAAGGTTCCATTCCATTTTGTATTCATACATTGTACCTAAACCGGAATTTTGTGTACATAGCGTTTAAAATTAAAGTTTTACATGGGGTTTTTTTGCATTTTTAGCTGTCTGAGATGTCAACCAATATAAAATTATACTTCTGTATTGCCATTTTTTTAACAATAAACAATAAGGGCAAGATAATGGCAATTTTTTCATAAAAAATGTGCGCCGCAAAGGGTTCAACACAAGTTCAAACTTTTATGAATATGTATATTCATTCAATATAATGTTGCAATTACTTGAATTTTCCGGATACTTTAATTATTGACACTCGATTAAAATATAATGCTTTGCCATGGTCTAATAGTTTACAGAAAATCAAAGAAGATTCTGCTTCAGCATACTGAAAAATCATTTTAAAAATAGTAAATAGTTGGTTAACAAAATTTTGCACATGAGACACTTTTTGAGATCCAAAATATTTTTATCATAATAATCTTTATATTTCCTCCTGAGATTTTTTACTAAAACATTCTATTTATTTTACCATTAGTGTATGAAACTTGATCAACGTAAATTAAAAGTAAAAACAACTCTCAAACTTAAATAGCCGTTATATTTAGATCAGCATATTTCTCGAATAACTCATCATCGTCATACATCAAGTTAAAAAGATTTTTTAATAAATACAAATATGCAAAGAGAAACAACGGTCTATTTGATTATATTTGCTTTGTGCAGGCGAGGCCTGTCTAAAAATAGGTCAGCATCCTAATTTACCGGTAAATTAGACTCGACGATGCATATGTATATCCATGCGATGTATATCGACAGCGTCCAGGAAAGATTGTTTTTGTAAAGATGAAGAAGTCGAGCAAGACGAGGTGTTTAGTTTACCGGGGAGGGGGGGGGGGCTCGTAAGACGGGGACAGGAAGCGCAGAGAGAAAAAGAGTAAAGGACGGAGTGAGAATGGGAGTGGGAGAGAGCAAGAGGCTGCGAAGACGTTATTCTTAGGAACGGGCATATCGAAGCCCGCATGCGTCGTCGCCGCGAGGGTGCGACTTAGCCCGGACGCCGTCATCGCTGCGGAGCGGGCCAAACCGAAACGAAGCGATCGCGCGGCCGAGAGCAGCCTCCCGCGCCTTCGCTCTCTCAATACGTGTCGAACCGCGAAGCGCAGCTGGTTCTGGCTTGATTAGTGCCGCGCCGTACTGTTGTCCGATTTGATCGCGATCGTCTTTGTGCAAGGTCCATCTATCCTTCGCGCTTTTCTCGCGCCTCTCCCATCTCCGCGCGGACGCAAAGCACGTTAAAAGCTCCAGGACAGGTGAGACAACGGCCGAGGTGGTAGACAGCGGCAAGTTCTTTGAAAAGTCGAGTTTGCCGCTCGACTGGCGGGGCCTAATCTTTTTACATATTTATTTCTGTGCCTCATTCCTTCCTTCCTCGAACGACTGACAAAAACACATTCTCAAGTAGTCTTTCTCAAATAACGTGTGTATTTTTAGGTCGCCCGAAGCTAAATTGAAACGCGAGTGCAAAGCTCGGCTGATCCAAAAGACTGAACTTTGCGGCGTGACAGATCGGCGGGCGGCTCCGCAAAGTGAAAAACCACCGCGTGCGCCGGTGGCCTCCGTTGTTTTCGTTCACAGAAGAGTTGGCCGCCGGCGGCGTTCTCTTATAACCGGCATGATGTCATCCGCACGTTCGCCGGAGGGCAGGCGCGACTCGCGCATCAGAGTTCCCAATGCGACATTGACACCGGGGGAGCTTGACTCCCGCGCCGATGCTTTCACGCGCTTTTACGTATATATTTCGAATGCGCGGCTACTTTTAGCGGCCGCGCCATCGCTGCACGCTGTCAACCGGGCGCGCGTTCCGTAATCGTGTCGGCGATGATGTCAGCCGCGCGGAAAGAACCACGTATCGGCTCGCACTTTTTCACGCGATATTGCTTTATTCCCCCGCGCCTCGATGCGTCAGCACAATTTCGCGCCTCCATCCCTACTCGGGGCCAATCGTCAATTTCGTGATATTTTTCAATTTGTATCAAGGAACCCATGTCTCACACAGTTCCTTGCTGTTTATTTTTAAATTAGAGGTTGCCGGAGATATTAAGTTTGGGGAGAATCTCAGCCAGTGCGGTGACGGCAAATGAAAGTCGAGAGAGCGACCTTGAACTTGCTTCCGGCACTAGCACCGGATTCTCCCTAAATTCGCACGATGCGAGAGCGGGAACACAGATCAACGCGTTAGCGCCCATTCGCACTGCAAGCCGATCGAACGACCGGAGCCCAAATCGCGTCCCTCCGCGTGTACAAACGAGCTTCTGCTTAGACGCGCGCGCTTAAACGCCAAGTCGGCCCCAGTTCCGTCTACTTTTAGCCAAGGCCTCTCGCCGTTGGCCAGCCAGGAGTCTGCGCCTCAAACTGGGATCCGAGCCATCGTTTTTCCTTCTCTCTCCGTTTCTCGCTTTCTCCCCCCCCCCCCGGCACCACTACTCTGTGCTCGCGCTCGACACGCATTTCCGACTCTAAATCCGTACACTGGCGGCGCGCTTTCGGTCGCGACGCCGTCGTTGTGCACGGCTATGCGCTGCCATCGGGAGGTTTAAAAATTAATATTTCTGAAGACATGATATTTTCGTATAAATGATACACAGACACGGGCAGGAATCCTAGAGGCTTGCTAAAGAATGTCGAACAAACACTTTGCAGGCTCGTCAGCTTGCTCCGCTCCAAATCGGACAAGTCGAACGAGGATCTGCGAAGCCTGCGCCAGACCGAGGAGGAGGTAGACCGACACCGCGGCCGCCTAGAGTCGATCTCCGAGCACATCGGCGCGCTCCACGTTCACGCGGCCGAGCAGGAGGCCGTCGAGCGGGCCCTAGGCGAGCTCGCCGCCGAGCTCGACTTGGAGCTCGAAGCCCTCCGGGACTTCTCGGGGGACAGCAAGGTGCGGTACCAGGCCAGCCAGCAGCTCGTGCCGATCGACGTCGCGCAGCAGCTAGCCGCCCTCGAGCTACAGGCCGAAGACACCAGCCAGGCCATGGAGGAGAAGCAGCGGGAGCAGAAGCGCGCCAAGACCGCGCGCACCGACTACCTCGCCGACGTCGACGTGCTGCAGGCCTGGGTGCGTGAGGCCGAGCTCAAGGTGCAGGACCGGTCTTGCGAGCCTTCCAAGATGATGGAGCACCTGCGCCAGATACAGGCGGACCTGGCGCCCACGGCCGACCGGCTGGAGCGCTGCACGAAGAACGGCAGGGCCATCGCGGAGAAGACGAGGGACGAGAAGGAGAAGGCGATGATCGCCAGCACGCTGGCCGGTCTTGCGGAGCAGCTGGCACAGGTGCGGGCTTGGCTGGACGAGAAGAAGCAGCTGGTGGGAGACACCCTTGATGCCTGGCAGAGGTTCCTCGCGCTCTTGGAGGCCGTGAAGGTCTGGACAGCGGAGAAGAGGCTTTTCCTGGCCGAGCCGCTCAAGCTGACGACGCTCAATCAGGCGCGACAGAGGTTGCACGAGTACGCGGTACGTTTCGCGCGCTGTCGGGGAGCTGAAATCCACACGCAAGCCAATGCCCCTTTTTTGCCTGTAGGAAAGAAGTCTGTTGGACACTTCTTCGAGAAATTCGGCAGAAGCAGTTTTTGCAAAGCTTTCGTCCTCGAGAAAATGCGGAAGAAATTCTTGCAAAAAGTATTTCTTCAACAACAGAGACTAATTACATTTTGTTATATCCTAAAAAAGGAATAGAATAGAATAGGATAGAATATAATAGCTTTTTATTTTGTATGTTTACAAAAATAGAATACATGTAAAACTCTCTGAATTATCAATAATCTTAAGGTATATAAATCACATTTTGGGTATTGCACATTCAAGGAAGCAGGGACTAAAACTCACGTGAAACATTTTCTGCACAATTTTCCTGTGGGCAAACACTTTGCAAAAATCGTCTGCACTTTTTTCCTGCGGGCGCAACTTATAACTGATAATTAATAATTGAAGAGAGCTTGTGAATTCCTTAGACCGCGGTAAAAGGCTGCAAACAAGTGAACAAAAACCTGAGCGATATGGGTAGGGAGTTGGAAAGTATTGGCCAGGTGACGAGCGTCGGCGGCCTACCGCAGAAACTGACGGAGGCGGAAGAGGCCAAAGTCGAAGTGGAGGGTCAGCTCTTGGAAAGGGTTAGTTGAGATAGGCGTAGTAAAATACCGCTAAAATGTCGAATACCCTAGCAAGCTATCATGTTGCTTTTGCAGAACGCGCTCTTGCAAGAGACTAGTGAAGAGTGGGAACAGTGCGAGCGCAAAATGAAGGACGTGAAGACCTGGATAGAGAAGGCCCGACAGAGCCTGGAGTCGCCGCAGAACAAGAAAAAGCCGCTCAGGGACCAGCACGCCATCCGCGAGAAAATGTTGAGCGACGTGACCATACAAAAGACAAAGATCACCATGAGCGTTGAGAAGCTACAAGTTCATTTCCGCTCCGGGGTCGGTGGCGACAGTCGCGTCGTCGAGGCCGCGGACGAGCTCATCGCTGAGCTCGACGTTCTCAATGAGACTGTCAAGGAGCAGGCCGCCTCCATGGAAGCCTGCCTGGCACAATTAGATCAGTGTCAACAGGTTAGGATGCAACTGAACACGACTCCCGTCAGCGGGAAGAAGACCCATTTTTCGTTTTTCCACAATCTCTTTTCTCATTCTAATGTGCCTGAACTCACGTGAAGCAAACAAAAAATGCGTCATCTTCCCTACTTTCACCATTTGCAATAAAGGACAAATTTTTTTATAAGATATATTGTACAATGATATTCCAGCAAACACGCGTTGATAAATTTGTTCGGTATTTCAATTGGGAGGAAATTTCAGATTCAAATTTCAGATACTTATACTGGGATAGGATATTTAATATGCTGCGATGTGTTGCATTTTTTACAGGAAATACAGCAACTTCGGCAGCAAATTGTACAGGTTGAACAGCAACTGCGGACGGTTTTAAGTCCGACGTATTTACCTAACGACAGAGAAACGGCTTTACAAGAACAGCAGGTAGGTTTTCGGCACATTTTTATTCTCTACTCTATCTTCTTTCTCTCACCTGCACTGTGCGCTATAGAGCAGCAATTGATTTGTACATATAATAGTTAAAATTGATACCAACTCAAGACCACCAATAGCATTGTTATTAAAAATAAGTTATTAATACGTCGATTGGTGGACATTATTTACATTTATAATCCTTATAAATATCTTGTTTACTTATATCTATACGCTTTTATATTCTGTATTATTTATTATTCACGTTATTTCATCATTTTGATACTTTACGAACCAAAAATATTAATTATACATTTTAAACACATTAAAAGCTTAAATTATTAAAATTTCGTCATGCTTAGAAATAAATGGTGGACGGGTATATGGAATGCTGCTGTCATTCATATTACTCTGATCGAAAATTTTCTTGAATTTTCCATTTAATTAAGATGGAATTTTTGCTTTCTGGGTGTTGGTTGGTATCTTTATTTTATTGGTTTTGCATACTTTTCTCACTTCTCACACTTAGCTTTTAAGTAACTTTTTCTGATTACATTGCTATTATTTCAAGGGGTTACTTGATTTTGCTTGTTTGTGTTGGCATTATATATTTGTTTGTAAATTGATCAATTTAGATAAACATTAGTTTATGTTTTGCTCTTCGTTTCCTTTTTAGTCTGTTTCTGTATTTATTTAATTTCACATTCCTGTAAATATTATTGTAGAAATCACATTATCTTATTATGGTTGCACAATTGTATTATTATCGTTACTGTTATTATTATTATTACAACTATTATTATTGTTATTATTACTATCATTATTATTACTACTATAATTATAATTATTATTATTATTATATGCGATTTTTTTTGAAAATTTCATTTAATTTCTGAAAAAGTTTTATCATCGAAATAGTTATTGTAGCCGTCAATAATTAAATTAATTATTTTCAACAGCTCAAATGTAGCTAAATCAAGTCAACTTTCTTGGATTAAATGAACACGAAATATTTCGACCGTTCGTGATGACGCCTCTTTATGATGGCAATGCAAATATACATTGCATAATAAAGAAGCAATTAATGTAATTTGTTATTTTAATTTTACGTTTGTCGACTAGTTGTTCATTTATGACTTTTGTTTGCTGCATTCCTTTTATCCTATACTCATGAAACTTTCCAATTTTATTCCTTAATTATCAATCCTAATTATCATTGAACTTTATCATCAAATATCTCAACACTCTGTTCGTTGTCTACATCATTATTCTTGCATTTCGTTACGCCATGACTGGATTATTTTCTTTCTCTCGCTCGTCTTGTCAATGCTCCCTTTATTTTGGCGCGGGGTTTCACTAATTCCTATTACTTGTTTTACATATTTTAACATATGTACTTATTAATGCTCTTTTATTTTCGTTGCTCTATTTTAACGTTTATTATGCATAGAATTGTCGAGAACAGATAAAGTTGTTGCACAGTAAAATACAAGCGCGCACCGAACGATCAAAGCTACTGTATCAACGAGGAACACCAGATACAGAACCACTAGAACCTTAGCGATCAACAGTATTGATTTCTGATCTATTGGTTATTTTACTAGATCAGAAATCAATAGTTTCACACTACTATAATGCGTGATCCGCGGTGCTACGAGCACTTTCAAAGGCTGTATCGTTTTAATAAAGTATAGAAAATAAAAAATCATGTACGGAAAGAACTGTACAGCAGATATACTGCTGCATTCCTGCCGCGTTTAATATTCAATCTTAATGATTTAGAGCAACAGTTGCAGAAAAAGTATTCAAGTACACTTCAAGTAGTATTTTATTGCGAAAAATACGTTTGGTTTGATTTTTCTTACGAATTTTTCATATTTAAACTCAAACTCTCCGCTTCGTGTACTTATATTTTAACGCAAACAGAAATTTTGATTTTCGTTAGTGTTTTAAATACTGCGTATAAATAATTTTATTTGTGAATTTGATCGATATATTTCATTTAAAAATGTAAATTAAGTTTAATTATGTGAGCACGTTTTTCTTTTATGTACCATAGATTTTTAATATTATAAAGAGCAACGAGAATAATAAAGAGCATTCTTTGGAAAAAGTGTTAAAAATTTACATCTGTTTATTTTTCCACTGATCGGCGTAATCTTAAATGATTCCCTTAACTCTTAATTTAATTTTATAATCTTAGATACACGATCCTTATTCGAAGAGTTTAGAGTTTTTTTTATCTAAAAATATCAATATAAAATAGGAAAAAATTCTCAACTCAATAAAATTAATTTTTTTTTACATAAAATCTCAAACATTCCCTGAAGATGTTAAAAACTAAAAATATGTACAAATGAAAAGTGCTTTTGATGCTTGAAAGCAAATAAAACTTACGCCCATCCCGCTGACAAACTTTTAATACAACTACAAAGTTATGAGTTCTCCTGGCACTTACATTTTGCGAGCAGGCCTTGCGGATGCAACTGGAGGAATGGCAACAGCGCACACGGATACTGGCTACTCAAATTCATGCAATAGACCCGTACTACGTACCGCCAAATGGGGAAGTTGGCAGCAAGCAGATGACCCTTGCTTCATATGCCGATGTAGCAGCAGGGAGATCGAGGTCCAGTTCCCGTCATACAAGTCCTCAAAGGAAAATCAAAGAAGACGTTCAACAACTAACTGAATCTTTTCTAAAAAGTACTGAAAAATTACCTGTTACACTGCCACGTTCAAATCTAACGAATGAAGACATAAACGATACGAAAACCCAAGAACCAAAAATCCAACTCTTAGCTCAATCTCCATCAGACGCACAATTGCAAAAAGGAAAAAGACAACAAATTAAAGACGATGTAGAAGAAAATCAGACGAATAAGAAAAAATTCAATAACATTCCCAGGCGTGGACGATCGCCTACAAGAAAAATGCCACTCAAACAGCCGGAGAAGACATCTGAAAGCACTACAGCGAAAGTTCCTAGTGTAAAAATAGAAGTTACTGAAACTATAGTGCTCAAAGCGTTAAAGCAAATGGAAGAAAAGCAAAAAGGAGAAGAAAGCTTTTTAAAAAGAGGTTTGGTGCCACAAGAACACAACCGTATAAGGTCTCCTAGTCCAATTTGGATTCCAGGCTCAGCATCCTATGCAGATATCTTGAGAGGACGTTCTTCAAGAGCACCTTCAGAATCAGATGAACGAGTAGATGAAATGGTGAATCTTAAAATTAAAGAAGTCCGACTCATTTCCAGGGAGGTTTCACCGACAGAAGATCAGGACAGCCATAGTTCAAAACCTAATGAAACAAACGAAAATAAATCGGATCCAAAAATGAAAAAAGTTACCGAAGAACGTGTTCTAAATGAAAATATTCCGTCTGCGTCACTAGAAAAAACAATGCAAGACACTGATATCATCACCAATTGGGCAGATGAGCCGCTAGATGATTATAGTTCAGTAACTGAACCAGTAATAACATCTCAACATGAAATTTATGACTATATGCAACCAATGTCACAATTGGTAGGATTCATCAATCCACAGTTAAATCCATATCAAGTAAATCCCTATATTTATGGTCCAGTTCAACATCAAAATATTCAGCAAATAGATCCTATTGCTTTGTCAAACTACGAAAGTCATATTCAATACACTGCAGAGAAGTTTGCAGCTCAACCAACTTATGTTCCTCCAGATTCGTATAAAAAATCACAGAACATACATAGAACTGACATGAATTTAAAGCATATTGAAAATGAAGCCATAGCTTTGGAATCACAACAATGTAATATTCAAAAAAGTCCTTCGAAACCCGATTCGCCTAACACACCACCTCCAATAATAAATACCGACCAAGTTTCTGTGCCCACTGTGGTAAGTGAAAAAGTTCCAGCTTCCACAACCAAAAATATTCCAACAATTAAACAAGATAAAATGATACCAAATGAACAATTACATGGGTCATCTTTTTCCTACGCACAAATATTGTCACAGGGTTTGACAGCAGGAGAATCTCCCTCTGCAATTTCAAAACAATGTTTAGATTCTCAACTTAAAGAGCGATCGATATCGCCCTGCTCTGCATCCAAATCTTTAAATCCATCTGCTACAAAACAGAGATCGGCTGATAATGAAAAAGTGCAAACTGGTAAAGAAAAACCAGGAAATTGGGATACGATTAAAAAGAAAGATACTAGACGAAAACAAACAACTGTAGAACAGACATATAAAAAAGAAGAAAATCCCAAAAACACTAAAAAAGTTTCAGATAAAGTGAAAATTAATATTGACAATGCCGATAATTTAAGCAAACAAAAACAAAATAAACCAGATAATTCTATGTCAAAAAAATCTATTCAAGAGTCTAAAAAAATTAAGCCCGAACAAGAAAAAGATCAAGAAGAGAATAAAACTTTAAACAAAGAACAAATTAACTTGCTACCAGATAATCAGTCAACTAACGAAAAGAAGAAGAAGCAAAAGAAGAGAAAGACTGAAAAATCAACAGAAGACGAAATTGACAAAGCTTTAAAAGAAATTGAAGATATGGATAAACAGAAAAGTAAAATTATAAAAGATAAGCAAATTAAGGATTCTAACAAACAGAAAGATGATATTGAACTAGAATTAGAAACGAAGCAAAAATTAAGAAATCAACATAAAGAAGAAAACATAAATATTGGTAACAATAGACCTGAAAAATCTGGTGTGCCAGAAAAACTAAAAAATCGCAATAAAAATGTTTCCGAAATTTCACCAAAAGTGTCTGGTTTTAATGAAAATAATGAAGGATTAAATAAAAGTAAAAGAGAAGAAAGTGATACGACTTCTTCAGGTTCACAAGATCGGTCAGAAAATACAAATGAGAGTAAAATTAGTGATATTGATTCTAAACAAACTGTTAAAAACATCTCTATGAAACAAAATAGACAAATATCTAGAGAAGAAAAACCATTTGATAAAACTAATACTATGAAAGATACGGATAAAAGTAATCTATCAAGAATTAATATGCAAAATATAGAGACATCAGACAATTTAATTCCAATTACTACTGACAATGAGACTGATGAATTAAATTCAAAAGAAGCATCATTAAAAAGTAAAGATAGTAAGCAAAGTCTGAAGAAAAATAAGAAAAAGAAGCAGCCTAATTTTCACAGCATTGATATCGAGATGCCTAAAGAACATCAATTAAATAAAGAAGTATTAATAGCACCCGGACTTCAGAACATAGTAGAATCAAAAACGAATTCTAGCGATGGAATTATATCACCATCAATTAGTTGTACTGAAAAGAAAGAAAACAAAATTTGTACATCTATTGAGCACAATGTAGGTTTTAAGGCTGAAAAATCACCTGAGATTAAAAAAATTATTAAAAATCAAGAAAATAAAATTGAACCAGAAAAATGTTTAAAGGAGCAGTCTGTAAGTGATCCAAAAAAATACGTTGTTATTAAATCAGAGATTAAGGTACAACCGAAAAAGAAAATTAATTCTGGCAAAGAGCGTGAATCCAAATTTATTGTACAGATTCAAGATAAATCTACAACAGAAAAAGAAAAAGATATAATACAAGAGAACTTGATCAAAGTAGAAGAATCACCTAATATTTTGCAAAAAGAATCCGGTAATCAAAAAAGTAATGATATAGTAGAAGGAGTAAAGAGTTCTAAAGTAGAAAAGATAGTAAACTTAAATCCCGAAAATGTTGAAGCAACTTTAATAAGAACCTGCACATCAACAGAAGGAATATCAAAATCTGAGAGTCTTGAAGAAAAAATCTTTATTTTGCCTACCGATGAAAATAATCTGAAACCATCTTCTCTTTTTAAAGACCCACTTATATCATTAAATAATTTTCTACAAGACGAAGTCCCCTTGTTTGGTAGCGTCCAAGATAGAAAGAAAACTGATTCTAGTAAACTTCAAACTAACCAAAATATAAAATCAAATAAAAATGGTATTTCGAAAGGCACGCATGCAACAAATGAACCGTTAAACACAAAACAGGACAATGAAACAAATAAAACTGTTTTAGAGCTGAAAATTTTGGAAAACTTGGCAAATAAAAACTATTTATGCGAAACAATTAAACCATACCAAATGGATTATCATGTTCATGCTGAAGCAGAAAACAATTTATACAGTTTCTATAAAATAGAAAAAGTTTTAGAGGAGTCTCAAGTTTCCAAATTTCCTACTGAAATAATAAGATCATCAAGCATAGAAAGAATAATACAACAATCAAAAATGAAACCTGATAATGAGACTAAAACAGCCTCTCATTCACAGAGTACGAATCAAAGCTCAAAAGATGCTTCTTTAAGTGATAAACCAATTTCTGGATCATCTACAGTTTTAAATCAGCCTACAGAAAACATTCATTTACAGTCTGACGACTCTTGGATGGATCTTTTAGAAAAACCGATAGATATAGAAGATGATTTTGATACGCAAAGTATAAAAAATCCTAATGATAATGAGAAAGATGAATCGTCATCCAAAAAGAAAGACGAGTCGTTTAATAAGATCACAAATAAGAGAATAAATAAATACAAGGAAAACGATTGTCAAGTTGATTCAGGTAGTACTTTAGTGAAATCTTCGATTCTTTCCACGTCGATAGAAACTTTGCAAGATACAACGAAAACCGACACTAAATTATGCGAAAATCAATCAATTAGCAAGTCTAAAAAGAAAGAAAAGAATAGAGAAAAATCAACTATTAAAAAAGAAGGAGAAGATAAAAATATTGAAACAAAATTATCTAAAGAAAACGTCGTTAAAGATATTGAAATAAAGGATGAAAAAACTATAGAAATAAATAGAAAATTAGAAACTGATACTCCAAAACATGATAAAACAGAAAACCAAACAGACATAGTTAATATCAATAGTAGTGTTCAAGGTCAAACTACGCCAAATGAAAAATTACATAAATTTGAGAAGAGTGATAGCCAATCTTCGTCTGCAAATGATAGACAAAATTCAAATGTTATGGAAAAATATACTGGTGCTAAACCTAAAAAAGGAAAAAAAAATACCACAGAAAAGAAATCAGAAGAGTATTGTAAAAAACAAGCAAGTGTGGCTATGCCTCATTGTTTGGGTAAAGAAAAAGAACCTTTATCAACTACAATTGAAAATATATCAATGGATGAATCAACGTTATCGGACGAAATACTAAAACCATTAGAATTAGAAGAGGGTAGATACATAAAACCTTTAGATCCATGCCAGGGTCCAATAAAAAAAATACCTGGTAAAGAACCAGTATACCTAAAAGGTCCTGAAAAATTAACACCAGAATTTAGAAACAAATTTATTGAAAATCACCCATGGAACGTCGATTTGACTGCCGACGAGCAGGAGGAATTTGATGTTATTATGCAGAATGGAACTCTCTTACTCAATATACCTCAATTTGAGAATAGAGAATGGCTTATTGATGGACAACGTAGAGCAAATATAAGACTGCACGATGAATATGAAAGATGTATGAAATTAATAGAAGAAGAAGTTAAACAAGATGAAGTTGAGAATGAAGAGCTTGCGAAAAAACTGGGAATAGATTTGGAAAAAATTAAAGCTAAATTAGCAGATAAAGTTGTACGAAAGCCTGAAAAATGTGGGGAGCCTAAGGAAATGACAGAAAAATCCGAAAAGAAATCCGATGATTCTGCAAAGGACATAAATGAAAAGAAACCTGATACTCAAAAAGCCGTTACAGAAACAATAAATAAAGAGCGTAAAAAGAATAAGAATAAAATTGAAAATCAAAAAGATGCGGTAAAAACTCAAATGGAACTTACTGTATCAAAAGAATCTCAACAAAAAATAACAACTGAACATTCTCCGAAAAAATTAGATGATAGTACCATAGGGAAACTCATATCAGATGAAAAGTTAAAGCAAAATGAGACAAAAACAGAATTAAATACTAAAGATAATATAAAAAGTGAAATTAATAATACCAATGAAAATAAACAAAATCAACAACCATTGGAAGAAATCAAAATCCAAGAAATTTCTTCAGTTTTGGAAATCGAAGAAAATAAGTCAAACCTGGAATCTGCTAAAAAAGATTCAGAAGAGCAAACAATTTCAAAAAGTAAAAAATCGAAGAAAAAAGCGCAAAATAAGGTCTGTAAACAGCCGGAAAAGAAATCAACTAATACGTGCAAGGTTCAACATGAAAATGTAGGCAACGATAATGAAAGAAGTAATTACGATAATTTAGAATTCAGTAACCAATCTTATGCTACAGTAACCACTGCATCTAATGTAATATCACACCAAGAACTTAAGGAAACTCCTGTCGACAAATTATTCGAAGATAAACCTAGAAGTAAAGATGCTACTGATTCAGTAAAAGATACGCATGCTGGAAAACAAGAGGAAAAATCAACTTCATACGCTCTTATTGCGGCTAAAAAACTTCCTGAATCAATTACAATTCCGTCAGATAATCTCTTTGAAAACGTTAAATTAGATGTGAAAACATTGACTACTGAACATGTTCCGCAAATTCAAGTTTCTACTGATGAAGAATCTGTTGAACCTATCCAAAATCTCGTACACGTAGATGAACAAGGATTTATGGAATTTGTAAACCGAAAAGAATTAAGATCACGTCGATCACGATCTCGCTCAAGAAGCACACGAAGATCTGATGAAAAACAAATTATAAACACAGATAACAAAGAAATGACGGATAAAAAAGAGAATGGCGACTCAAATAGAGATTCTGAAGGTATGGTTGAAGTGAAATGCGATTTACAAGTACCTAATTTACAAGAAGATAAAGAAAAACAAATTCCTGCTAGATCGCTTGAAACAACCACCACGAAATCCAATGATGAAAAATCTAAATCTAAAAAGAAACAAAAAAATAAAAAAGATAAAAGTACAACAGAAAATTTTGAGTTAACAAATATTACAAAAGAAGAAAATACATTAAAAAAGAACTTGGATTTGAAATCAGATAAAGAACCATCATTGGAACAAAATATCAAACTGGTTGAAAATCGAGATTCTTTGCTTAAGGATGGATTAGAAGGTGTGATTAGTGAAGAAAAAACGGAAGCAGAATTAAATACATCACAGGCAAATCAGGAAAATCAAGATTTCGTTATAGAAACAAAGATACCAGATTCAGAAAATCCCAAAAATGTAACTAAGAAAAATGATTTAAAACAAGTAGCTCAAGGCAAAGAGAAATCTTCTAAAAAGAAATCAAGTAAATTACAAAGCCAACTCATACAACCTAATAGTGAAAATATAGTAAATCCTAAGAACACAGAGAACGAAGACCAAGGAATACAAGAGGAAGGAAGTGAAGTACTATCTAGTACTACTGTTGATTCTAACAAGCTAACGAAAATAGTCGAGAAAAATGATGGACAAGATAAAACGTTGAATATTCAGCAATCGAAATCAAAATCAGATAAAAGTGAAATTCTGAAACAAGTGAATACTGATATGATTAAGCCAGAAATTTTATGTGGGGAAATGAAGCCACCTTCTGAACCAATTAAATTGGAAATTTCAAATCAGGAAAGTAATCAGCATGGTAAACAACAAAAAGTATCTTCTTTATTATTATTAGAAAAATCTAAAAGTACAGTTTCCGAAAAAGGAAATGAAAAAGATATTGATGCTTTCAATAAAGATAGCAAGGAAGAAATAGAAAAAAACATTACAGCGACACCTTTAAATAGCGTGAAATCAAATAAGAAGAATAAGAAAATGAAGAAAAACAGTAAAAAATCTGACAATGAACAAGAAGAAAATGTTGTGGCTATAGAAGATACAAATAATGCAAAATCGATCTCCGTAGAAAATTTAAAATTAAATCTTGAAATTGACATAAATGAGGGCAATAAAAATAATACTACGAAAGAAAGGGACGTCAAAGAATATGAAAACAAATCCACAGTTCATGATCGTAGTCAAGAACAGCCTAAAGAAGACCTAAAACTCGATGATTCGCTAAATTTAAAACATAATCACGAGTCTAATGACGCAAAAGCTGGATCTAATACAGCGTCAGCTGATACAACAACTGATCATCAAGATTATACGAAAACTGATTTAAAAGCAGTTATAAAAGAAAATAAAAAAATTAATAGTCAGATAACAACTGCAATTGGAGAAAACACAAAAAAAGAAAATACAAAAACTGCGGTTGAACTTTGTTCCCCAGAACTAAACACTGATGAATCTAAAATTGAAAATATGGAAATTGAAAGCAATAAAAATTATACCTGTTTATCAAAGTCCGATATATCAAAAATAGCTATGCCTCTGGAGAAATCAGCTGATAATCAGAAAAATATTCAAGAAATTGAAAGACATAAACAAAATATAATCGACTTAAATAGAAGCCAATCATTACCTGATACTTCATCAATATCAAGTAATGAGACACAAGCTGATAATCAAAAACTTGATAATAATATGCATCTTTTAATTGAAGAATCTACTTTAAAAGATGTTTCAAACGATTCCCCAAAGTCAAAAGTCACATTTTACATTGATGATGAAATGGTCGTAGTATCACAAAATAAATCTCAAAAAAATATTTCAGACGTCGAAAAAAATCTTAACTTGCACGAAAAATTATCTGAACCTCAATCTTCTTGGATAAAATTTGTTTCCGATGATAGTGGTTTTTGGCTAGATAAACATAATTATGAAAAAGCAGAACGCGACTTTTTTGAATCTCTTGCATTAAAACTTAAGGAAGACAAAAATGAAAAAACTACTGAATCTTCGAACAAAGATCCAAGTGATAAAGATGATGAGTCTGGCGGTGGTAATTCAGGAAACGGTAGACAATCAGGAAACTCGTCTGAACCACATATTTCAGATTCAAATAACGAGACCCCACGCACTGAACGTTTAGTGGCAGATTTACCGGGTGGCATTGGCAGTTGGAGTGATTATAGCACGTACTTATCCCTTAAAAAAGAACTACATTTTGATGACGAACAAGAGATATTTTCGGAAAATTCTAAATCACTAAGAGACAGCCGTTCCCATCCTAACCCCGATTCATTCGAGTCATACACACTTCCAATCAACCCCTCTCCAGATCCTAACATACATTTAGGTCGAAAGTCCAGCTGTTCTATAAAGATGCAGAATATCCTAGGAGAAATGGAAATACATGACCTGAAGATCCAAGAGAATGAAATTCCTTTGGCAATGAAGGTGCGAGTTGTCATGACGGCGAAAGAAAATATAGTGTATATTATATTATGTTCATATACGTTTACAAGACGTATATTAACATAACAAATATTACACACATATTTTACAATTATTTTTAAATGTGTAATTTTTCAAATATCGCTCCAAACCGAAATACGATAAAGATAATTTTGAAACTATAAATTTATTATTTTATTTGTTTATTTATTTCTTTACTTAATGAAATTATGAGTGGTTTCTGTATAATATTAATATAATTTATCGTAATTCGTAACTATGATTGTATTGTGTTTGTAATTTTTTTTAAATCTACATGGTGTTAGCTATTTTCAGTTTTCTCTTACAAATCTATCTAATTAACATGGATGTTGGATACCATCATATTTAAAAAATTTTATTATTCAGTGCCGTATGTGAAAAAAACTGAATTTGTAAATACAATAGATTACAATTAATAATTTATTTGGGTCCAATATCCTTTGAACTTTCTTGTAGTGTGACCAAATTCTTTAATAATAACAGATTGTTGAAAATCGTGTAATAATTCGAACATATTTTTCTATATATTTATTTTGCATGTTTTTTTTATCAACTATTGGCTATAAATACAAATAATTTGTATTACTTGATGAAATTTTTATTATTATGCATTTGAGAATGTCATTAAAAGTTCCATTAAGTACAGTCATACATGATTTCCTTTCATTTTTAATACTTATCCAAAATGATTAATATAAAAATTTTAGGTACCTTATGCAGCTGTATTCTGAATCAATGTACACCAGACTAGCATTGATAAAGTGTATTTCGGTTTACTAATATATAATATAATATATTTTGACAGCAGATACTTTTTTTATAATTACGAATTTTAATCGACTAACATTGTGTAAATGCCAAAATTAACTAAAGGACAAGTTAGAACAATTTTGTTATTAGTTAATTTTGACATACATTAGAAAATGTATATTTTGAATTTATATATTTTGAAATATTTATTACTAAATTATATATAACTTCATTTTCAGTTACATAATAATGCTATAAGCGTGTGGTTTTCTGAAAAATGTTTTGTGTTTATGCATTATCTGCACGATTTAATACACGAAATTACAAAA
The DNA here is from genome assembly GCA_036873485.1 of Torymus texanus. Taxonomy (NCBI): domain Eukaryota; kingdom Metazoa; phylum Arthropoda; class Insecta; order Hymenoptera; family Torymidae; genus Torymus; species Torymus texanus. Next base: position 1,140,036 of record JAYJLV010000046.1, on the reverse strand, counting down.
TGTATAAACTAAATATCTTTTCTTTATTTTTCTAGGAAAAAATGAAACACAATATCGAGGACTTACAATTAGCTCTCGCTCAACTTGAAGGAGCTGTCAGAACTCTCCCACGTGACAACTTACAGTCAATGATAAGCGTCCTTTCGGTAAAGTTATTATTCATGTAACGTCTAATTAACTATACAGACTTTTTTTAAGTATAAAATACTTTACAAGATTAAAATGGAAAAGAATAAATAAATGACGATATTATATACAACTTAATTGATGATTACTTCTTTACAGACCATATTAGCAGATTTACGGTACTACAACCAAGAAGCTGGAAGAATTGATAATGAAATAAATCAAATGCCTCAAGATATTGAAACCAGAATGCTCCAAAATTCGATAAATGAAATTCGAAAGAATCTAGCCAATCTTTTATCTCAAGTCGAACAAGGTCAATCAACTCTTGAACAGGCTCGAGAAACACAAGAAAAGCGAAAACAAGAAATCAGAGCCTACCAACAATGTCTTGAAGAAACTGAAGCATGGATTAGACACGTTACTTTTACAATTAATAATCAAAGCACCGTTATTAATTATCAGGTCTATTAAATTTTTAATTAGTAATGAATATAAATAAGATTTTAATCACGAGTCTAGTTGTTTCATACACATACTATGAACACTTTCTAAAATAATTTTGAAATTACAAAAACAGATGTATAATATATTATGTACCTTGCTAGAACCTATTTATAATCGTTTTTTAATACTTTAGTGGAATCACCAAAAATAGACAAAAACTAAATACACGTTAAAAAAAAATAGTAAGCTACTTATAAGCTGTTTTTGAGTATTTTGAGGTAGTTTATTACGAAAATATATTTTCTTAAAATTAATTAAAAGAAGAATAAAAAAACTCATATACATATACAAATATATGCTTTTATACACCCATGTTAGGCACATGGATCAGTGATTGTTTGCAATCTCTTGTACTTTTGTATCAATCGATATTATTGGAATCGATTGAAAATTATTGAAAATAATGAACTGCCTTCAAAATCTAATACAAGAGTCAGTCTATTTTGTTATGAAAAAATGATAAACAGCAGATTTTTAGTAAAAGCAACTTAAAATAGAATTGGATAGAAATATAATCATTTCCATTATAATGTCTACGGAAAAAATATTTTAATTACTTTCTTCTTCACATTCCCTCTTTATATTTCAATGAGTTATTGATTAAGATTGAATGCTTTCATAAAAAAAACTTTGGAAAATTTTTTCAACGATATATCATTGTAATTGTTACATAATTCAATTGATAAACAACAATGGAGAAAGTGTTTCATCGTAAGGTTTAAAACAGTCCCCTTGTATACTTCATTTCATATTACACAAATCATAAATTTTTTAATATAAAATTGTAAAAGCCTATGAGTTAAGTAATGAATTAATTGTATATTTTTAATTATTAGGCTTTACAGGAAGAAATATTGTTTCGCCTACAACGTTTAACAGAACTGGAATCAATGGAAGAAGTTTGCGACCTAGCAAAAAAACTAAAAGAAGGTCTACAAAATATAACCAATCGTCTCTCAGCAAAGCAGCAGGTATCCATCTTACATCAGAACTTGGAACCCTATGCTTCTACCACAACTTCTTACGCAACGGTGATGGGTCTTGCTTAAATATAAAACGATACACAAATTTCCCTTGACTCTCGAAAACTTATCTGTTCAAGTGACTTCGAAGAGTAAATTTTGGCTGTGTAATTGGCTAGCATAAACAACCACCCATTCTAAAAAAATCATTAATCGATAGTTTATCGAAACCTTTATTAAATTTGTTTGAAATAACTTCTACAAGATAGTTCTTCATCCCGAAAAGGTTTTGTTTAAAAATAATTTTGTTACTGTTTGTTGAAATCGACCGGACGAATAACGTTATATGTAAACGAGGATTAGTTTTATGTATTGTAAAGAAAGAAATATTTGAACATATATTTAAAAATATTATCGGTTTGAAAAAGTATTGAATAAATATGGAAGTTTTTTTTTATTTTTCATTCGAATTTAATTTGTAAGCGCTTATTCTGTTTTTTACACAGTTTCATATTGAGTTATCAAAAAGAAATCTCGAAAATATCTTACACGTGCGGTGTAGAGTACTATAATATATACAAATTAGTTTGTAAGGTTTATAAATTCTTGTAAATAGTTTTTCTTATCAAATTAAGAATGAGTCTGATACATACGAATAGTATAATAGTATATTACGCACCATGGGAGGAAAAAACTTGGACAGTCCATATCTCGTGTAAATTGCCACCCGAGCCGA
>JAYJLV010000046.1:1122995-1137415 GCA_036873485.1 Torymus texanus | reverse complement strand
TTTCGTTATACCCAGGCCGAAAATACCACATTCCCGTTTTTGCGCCGGGAGGGAATGTGGTACTTTCGGCCAGGGTATGGCGAAAAAAACAAAACAGATTTTAATATCTACACTTGAATATACATAATTCGTTAGAAAAATTCTTTTCTAACGATTAAAATATCCCCCATTTAACCATTATATATCGTTACTCGTCGGATTATATTGAAAACAATGACAAGTACTTTTCAACAATACTTTTTAGGGGCGGAGAATAATCTTACGTCACGGGTTTTGTATGAAAAGAATAAAAACTGTATTTTGTTAATTCTTCAATTTCCTAAAAGTATTATAAAATAACTTGAAATATTTTCAATGAAAGTGAATATTTATTATTCAGTTGTTAATATTCTCATATTTGACATATTTGTTTAAGATGATCATTTATATGAAAAAAAAAAAAATCTGTTTTAATAATTCCTTTCAATTTCAATATAAAAAAAGTATCATGTGTAAATGAATTAAGTTTATTTAATTAATTATTAAGTACTTCAATTCTCTACAATATTAGTTCTTGAAAGTTATATACAGGGTGTGTCATTTATTATTTTTCACTTTCTAATGAAAATACATTATCAGATTTATAATGATCATCATCAACGCTATCATCATCGTCATCGATACCATTATTATAATCCTTTTGCACAAATCACTTAAGCTTTAATTAATAATAATTTATTCTTTTTCATTTGTATAAATCAATAAAAATATTCTTTTAAGTCACTGCATAACTTTATTTTTTGGAATTGTTATATTTAATAAAATTATGTAGCAATTCAAGAAAATAATAATAACAAAGACATCTTTTTGCTTACTATTAGTAAATGTAATGGTTTTTTGCACTTTCATTCTTTTGTGGCTTAGAAACTTCTTATATACGATTATATATACTATAATTTATAAAAACTATGTAATATATGTTCTGTGTATATTGAATAATGTTGTAAAAATGCTATTACATTAAAGAATCTATGCGAATTTTCTCTGCTTCATTTCTTTCTCTTTATATTTCATAAGTTTATTTATTCTCCTCTTAGAAACAAAAATATTAAGCACGATATCGTTGCCTGTAAATAAAATTTTGTTTACTTATCAATTATTTAAATCTATTTTTTATTTTATTATATGTAAATAGAAACATGTATGTTAAAAGGCAAATTGTATTTAAATTGTACAAAATCATTAATTTTTCAAATTTTAGCATATTTTACAATCGACTTAATTCAATTTAATCTTTTCTTTTTAAAGCCCTAATATTAATTGATTAGTATTAATATTGATTACGAAAAATTTTGATTATCAACGAAAATACTCTTTGATTAAACTATTTGATATGTTAAACTCCCAAATACATTGTAAAATTATTCATTATCGATATAGGTGATTTTTTAGTATTTAATATTCTCGCCATAAAATCTATAAAATAATAGTAATATATGCTATAATGATTTTCAAATCTTTTTATAACGAAATCAATTGGCAAATAATTCTAAAATAAAACTGCACACTCACAACCCGATCACCGTACTGCCTATTTTCATCGCTAATTTTAAACCACCGACTTGCATTACTACACTTCGTACTGCTGCGTCTAAGACTTGACGATCTTTTTTCAGCAGATAGTCAGCGCAATAGAACCATTGGCTCAATTCAAAGCAGAGAGCAGTATAGACGCTGCATTTGATCAAGAGTCATTAGTTCATTCTTCTCTTGGGGGATCATCGCCATCATTGGCAGACGTTTCTTTACAAACTGGGCAAAGTTTAATTGAAAATATTACAGTTGACCAAGCAAAACCAACACAGTTGACTAAACAAACATCAACAACATCTATACCTATTTCGACATCTTGTCAAACTTTTGAAAGTGATACTGTTCCCATAATTTTGGGATCCGTTGAAAATTTGCAGCAAAAAGAAACGATAAAAGTGTTAAAAAGTACCGATGGTAAACACGACGTTATTGAAATCGCAACGAAAAATATCGTACCATCAACAAGTCAAGAGCGCATACAAGGCGAACAACAACTTGTAAAACCAGAAGATATCGTAGTCGACATGAAATACCAAGACTCGCAAAAACAGGAGAATATAACTTCTGAACTAAATATACAACATGCCACTCCCCAGTCGTTTGAGACAGTTCTTGTAGAGCCAGATGACGTCACAACTGAAGTTGTAGTTGATAGTGATGGAACAAAGAGAATTATTGTTCGCAAACTTCGCAGAACACTTGTTACTAGCAGACAAACAATGCAACAGCATGTTTCACAGTTATCTACTGCAGTAGGTGATGGTCCACCAGTAGTTCAAGCATTTTCTGAAGCTACAATGAGAGGGCAACAAGTAACAGTAACTAGAACTAAACCAGACGGTACTGTGGAAATGGCTACAAAGCAAACATACGGAGGTAAAGTTGTGACTGGAACACCTAGTGATCAATTAAATGTTGAAGAATATGAAAGCACTCCGCAAATATCTCATAGAATTATTCAAGGCGATATTAAAGCTTTAAGTCCAAGACCTCTAGACGTCGATGATGCTCTGGTTGAAAGTGGTAATTACCGTACAAAAACATCGACAGTGCACGCTGTAGTACAACAAGTAACTCGAAGAGTTATAAGAAAAACACGTCGCATTATTAGAAAAGTTACTATCATTGATGGTAAAGAAGTAACCATCGAAGAAATTGTTGAAGAACCAGAAGAAGTGGAAATTGATGAACAAGATATACCGCACATAAGTATTAATGTTGTAAAAGGTGAAGATGAAGGAACATTTGAAAGCAGTAATATAAATTCTGAAGGTCAAGATCCAACAAGAGCTCAAAATATAAATATTGAAACAGTAACTGAAGTTCCACAAAAGGAGTTTCTTCAAAAAACTTGTTTAGATGCACAAAATATTGTGGTAAAAGAACCATCTAGTCAATCGAAGTATGAAAAGCTGGAAGAGGAAAAATTAATAAAAAGCTCAGAAGATTCGCTCCAATCTGATGAAACATATACAATTAATAAGCCATTAAATTTACCCGGCGAAAAAGTATCGGACGCAGAAGTTTCTTCTCAACATATTATAGAAACAGTGCAACCAATAGAAAAATATGAACTTGAATATACACCAATTGAGGTAAAACTTCTGGAATCAAGTTCTTTAGCTGTAGAAAGTGATAAACTGAGAGATTCTGAAAAATGTGCCGTTTTACAGACACCTATTGGAGAATCTATTGAATCAACAACGAAGGATGTATCGTCTTTAGAATCAACAGAGCTCGAGGAAATACCAACGATTACAAAAGCTAGTTGTAAGTCTGAAGAAACACCAGTAGGAACTTCATTCGAAACACATTCTAACCTAGAGTTTGGCACAGTAGATGTAGTACAGCACACTGACGTTGTTGATAGACGCACAGTAGATATTGACGATCATTTCCAGTCAGCTGTCACTGATATTTCACAGAAAGTACGTGTAGTGGACACCGATAATCAGAAAAATTTATTGGAGACACCAGAAAGTTCGTTAGAATTAGATACTGTAAGAATGTTAGAAGAAGAAAGAAAGCAATTTGAATCTAAAGAATTAAATATTACCGAGAAAAAAATTAATAAAATTGATGAGCAACTTGTCAAGGAATATTTTCATAACATTAGATTACAAACTGAACCTCCAGTAACGATCCAAAAAGTTGATATTTCACTGTCAATACAAAATCAAGAGGAAGCCGAAAAAGGACCACTTATTTCGGTTGAGTCACGAATAGAACGACCAGAACAAAATATTATAAAAATTTCTGAAGACAATATTAACATAAGATTACCAGGAGAAAAAGAATCTGTTAAGCAAATGAACAATAATATCAACCAAACAAGTGATGTAAGGTCTGAATCTGTAGGTAAAGAGTTTGAGCCGCAAGTAGTTATAAAAACAAGCGAAACAGAAGGTTTAGCGACAAGAAAAAATAGAAAAAAGAAAAAACACAGAGAGAAAAAAGAAAACGAAAATATTAGCGATGAAGAATCTAGTGAATCTGCAGTTACTACTACTATAGCTGATTCAATCGAAATTGATGTATCGCACTCTGATTCATCAAAACATGTAACCGATCAACCAGAACCAGACGTATATGAAAAAACAGAATCATCTGATACATTTTCTGCGCAGAAAGATGAAGTCTTTGAAGGAGATGGATATGAAGCAGATCATAGAACAACTGTAGAAGAAATGCCAGCGGATTTAGAAATCGACGCTACTAAAAAGAAAAAGAAGAAAAAGAAGAAGCAAAAAGCTCGAACTTTGAAAGAAGATGTTGAATCACCAAAAAGCGTAAAAGATGAAATGGAATTGACAGATGAAGCGAATAATATTGAAAGTGAAGAAATAAAAATAACAAAGAAACCTGCAAAGAAGCGGAAACGGAAGCTGCATGATGATAATTTGATTGGTAGTGATGATGTTTTTCTTGAATCAGATGATGTAAAGATGACTGAAGCAGATACTCAAACAACCATTGAAACTCGCGACGTATCTGCAGGTGAAACACTACCACAAATTATAAAAGAAATACCCAGTTCAGCTGAAAATTCTTCGGAATTAAAAAAAATCAGTAAATTCGAGCAAGAAATACAAACATTAAAAACAGATGAAATAAATACTGGAATTCAAACCTCTCCACGACCCAGTCTTGATACTGCATTGCAAACTTGTTTAGAACCAATACCAAATGTTGAAGATTGTTCAGTGCAAACGAAAACTCCTGACATCATCTCAACTGAAGAAATGGGATTGCAAACAACTCCTAGAGAAGAGAAACGGCCGTCACTTATACCTCTTATTACTCTGATTGATACTGATACACAAACAACTGTTACACAAATAGAAGATTTAGAAGTTCAAACATCGCCTGCTGATTCCAAATTAATGACAGGTATATTTACTTTATATCATATTTTATTTCTCATTAATTTTCCATTTTCTAGTTAGTACATCAAACTTTTTATATATTAACTTAATAATCCATGATAAAAAAGTAAATATGGTTTTGTGTATTTACTTTTAAAATATGTTTTAATAAATTTAATAATGTATAAATTAATTCGTATTACAGAAGACGTAGAAGTTCAAACATCAACAGAATTCCTAACAAATGTAGAACAGCAAACTACTACACTCCCTAATGAAGAAAAAATATTAGAAGAGACTGCAATTCAAACAGAAACTCCTGAGTTGACAAGGGTTACTGAAAGAACTCTACAAACTAGTAAAGCAACCTCACCAGATATTATTCAAGTAGAAGATGTAGATGTGCAAGCGAATCTAGTCCAAGATATAGCAGTGTACTCTACTGAAACTCAAACTACACCAAAAGCAAATACACCAACATTAGAAACTCAAGAAATTGAAATACAAACAACACCAGAAAAACTTGTTGAAATAATGATTCAAACTACTCCTGTAGAAAGTCCCCAATTACAAATAGATGAAATAATATTACAACCCAGCATGATTTTATCGGAGGTCAGAACAACATCTGAAATGTCGATTCAAACAAAAACAGAGGAAATCATACCAACCATCGAAGAAAGTATACAATTTGTTCCAGAAACGTCAGAAATTAGCTCTCAAACAATTGCACTAACTATTATCGACCAAGAACCTAACAAATATGTACTACCAGAGGAAAAAACACCCATAGACGGCATTCAACCAAATGAAAAATCTCCAAGAAAAGAACATGATTTTAAAGAAGAGGGATCTACATCAATAAAGACTGAATTTCTTTCTGCAGATCCTTCCGCAAATGTAATTGAAAGTTACCCGACAGAAGAACAAATTTTAATAGAAAAAGATATTCCTAAAACTGATCTTCACAAGACCGCCGAATTTCTTCAACATGAAAAGAATATAGAAGTACTAAATATTGAAAATGAAGAAGAGAGTAATACTGAAACAAAGAAATTAACAGACACCGATAAACTTCTTGTCCACGAAAAACACGAATCTGAAATTTTAGATGGTTCTAAACTATCAGAGGAAGAAACTTTAGATTCTAAATTAAGTCTTTCTGAGCAAGATGTAGAAATCAAAATGTCTTCATTAGATGTAAGTTCTTCAGATCCCTCTCTAGAAATTGAAATCCAAGCTACTCTAGAAATATGTGGAAGTGCTACACCAGATTCAACATCACAAGATATAAAAATAACCGAAGAACCTAGCCAAGAAGAATCGTTGAAAACCAAACGACAAAAAAGAAAAAGACAAAGGCATAAAACTATTGAAATTCATGATCCACGTCAAAGTGATGACAAGTCAAGCCTTGATTCAATATTTGGACAGTCGAAAGTGACTCTGGACGAAGATCGAACGTTAAAACTTTCTTATTCTGATGCCACCAAAAAGAATGCTGAAAATCTAATATCAGATAAAAATAATGAATTTAATGAAGGTGTAAATGTCACAATATCGAAAACTCCTTCTGGAGAGAACCAAGAGCTAAAACAATTTGTTAAATCAGATATAGACAGCGAAGCGCTTGTTTTATCTGATAAACAAGTGTCACTAGATGCTATCGAAGTAGACTCTCGTATTACTAAAAGCCCCCAAAATAATATCATAAGAAAAACTGAAGCAACGAGAATGATGTTGGAAAAAAATAAAGATTCACAAAAACTACCATCTCATCTGTCGAATGTATTACATATTTCCACATTAGAAAGCATAGCTCCCGGAAAATCGTTTGAAGATAAAGCGTCCGAAGTACATAAAGATTTAACAGCGTTAAAAAATGCATTGGAAGAGAAAAATATCATTTATATAGAAGAAACATTTCTTACAGTAATAGAAACTATATCAGTTTGGTTGGAAACCATTGAGTCAAGAATATACCTAGGAAGGGAATGTCCAAGTGGTCCATCGGAAAATGATACACAAAATTTTGTGGAACTTAAAGATGAAGTAAATCACATTGAAGAACAAATTAAACAACTAGATAAAATCTGGACCAAAGTAGAAAGCCTCTATCCAGAAGAAGAGCGTATAAAAATGAAGCAATGTGTTAAAGCATTAGAAAATCAAGCAAAAGCCATTGGAGAAGTAGCCAAAGATGGGGAAACTCATATGACAACAGAATTGACTAAATGGAGTGAATTTATGAATGCAGTGAAAGATGTTTTAGTGTAAGTATTTTTTTTAAGTACTAATTTATAATATTTGAAAATAATAACATTTTTTATTTTTAAATTAATATGTATTAAAAATATATACCTAAAAAGTAGAATTTTAAATCTATTCTTTTAAGTTTAGAGATTCTATATAATTCATTTATTTTTCTAAAACGTACAGTTAATTACAATATTAAATTTACAGACATACTGAAGGCCAACAAAATCGAATAAACCTTTTAATAAACAGTGATAAGTCAACTGTTTTGAAACTTGAAGAATTAGACAAAATAGAAAATCAAAATCGTAAGTACATGGAAAAAATAAATGAATTGTTTGCTGAAGCAAAGGTTCTTTTAAAAGACTATCCTTGCAAAGAAATCCCTCAAGAAATAAATACAGCTGAGGAAATGACGCAGACTATAGAATGTACAGTTTACACTGAAAGAGACAAATTATTACAATTATTATCTCTTACTCAAGAATATGAACAAACATTGCATGAATTTGCTCAGATCACAAAAATTGCAGAAAATCTTTTAAACAGTCCTATTTCAGTTATTAGTTTAGAACATTTACAAGAAGAAATGCAAAAGCATAGAAAATTTTTCGTTAATTTAAATCATTGTAGAGCTATTTTGGAATCATTAGAAGACGATTTAGATTCTGAAACAAGAGAAGTGTATTCAGAATTTCATACTGAGTTGCACAGTAAAGCAATATCATTATTAGATCAAGCTGCATCGAAAGCGCAACAAATGTCTCTTGCTGCATCAAGGTGGGTAGTATTGGAGCAAGGAATTAAAGAAGAAAAGGGATGGCTTCAAGTAGCACATCAACGGGTTCCTGATTTACAAAATGTCACGTCCACTGAATATGAGCAATATATTTCACTCTATCAGGTAATAACAAATTTAGTAATGAAATTTTATGTAATTTAATGTTTCTAAATTATTTATCAAGTTCTACATTAAAAATTATTTTAAATTATATTATTTCTATCTATTATTGTAAAATTCTTAAAAATTATAAATTCTGAACGACTTAAAGAAAAATTGTCTATCTACGTGAACTAAATGGTTCAATATCTGAGTTTTCTAATTTTGTTACGTAAATAATAATCTTGATTGTTGACTTATGTGCTGTGCAGTTGCAAATTACGTCAATAATAATATTTAATCTATTTATTTATTACTCTGTTTATAGAATCTATCATTAGATATTGCTAATCATCACGATCGTCTTCTACAACTGCTCGAGTTAGCACGCGGCCTTCAGGACTTGATAAATATCGAAGATCCAGACGATTGTTACGGAGAAGCATTAGATGTAATAATTAAACTTCAAGAAAATGTCGATTTTTCATTACGACGGTTATTAGCTTTCCGTGAAAGTTGGAGCAACCAAGAAATGTTGGTAAATAGACTGGAAAATTGGATGTCTAGAGCTGAGAGAGAACTAGCAACTGTTAACGATCCTATGGGTGGACACATGAGACAATTTTGGGTAAGCTTTTAATCGTTTAATTGAATTTACTAAAATATTTTGGAAATTAATGAAACTTTCGAATCCTCCTTTAACGTTTATGTTACTATGAGTTCTTCGAATTTAAAAATAGCCAATAAAAATATTTTCAACTAGTAAACTACTTAGAAGGTATATTTTTGTATATAGGAACTGAAGGCTCAGTATGAGGTGCACAGCAATATGCGCAACGAGGCCAATAATTGTTTCGAACAGGCTCTTCGTATTGTGCCTTTGTCCGATGAAATGTTGCAACGTCAGTATCACGGTGAAATGCAAAAACGCTGGAATAATGTAACTGAAAAACTAAAAGGCATACAAGATGCTGTAAGAAATAGTATTAGCTCAGAAGATATTCCAGCTAATGAAAAATTAAACATACTAGAAAGAGAATTGAACGAACTTAGAATAACAATAGACGAATTCCATGGAGTGATGAAAACTGAAGAAGAATTGGAACTGTATGTAGAAAGGCTTTCGGTTTTATTTGAGCGCGTCTGCATAATACAGGTATAACAATATCTTACATTTGCAATGAATTCTTAAAAGGAATGTGAAATTAAAAAATATAATATTGCTTTGTCCTTATTTTATTTATTATCATTGAGAATAATCATTAGAAATATATTCAACATAATGAGCAAATAATTAACGTACTGCATTAATTAAAAAGCGTAGTTAAATTAAAAATACATTGAGACATAAACGGTTGTTAAGTGAAAGGAATGAAATTATTTTCTTTTGCATTCCGAAAATTGTTCAAAACATGAAAACCAACTAATATACGACGGAGTGAGACTTGTTCATACAACGATTTGTTGTACAGGACGAGCTGGGAAGACTGGGCATGCTGCCAGCCGCAGAGAGCGAACGCGTGGGCGTGCTCCTGTCCTCGGCCCGTCGCCTCGAGGGCCACATCGGCGAAGAGCTGGACGCGGCGCAGCTCCTCCGGGAGCGCTTGCAGGCCCTGAAGCGGGGCATCGCCCGCATCCGCAAGGCGCACCAGCGGCACGCGCTCATGCTCGACCAATGCGAGGGGAGCGAGCGGCAGGGCAGCGACGTCGTCGCCGCGGCGGTCGAGCGCTGCCAGACGATCGGCGAGGAGCTCGGCCAGCTCTGGCAGGAGATCATGAGCCTGAGGCAGCTGCTGCACACCCTGCCGACGAGCATGCGCATATCGGTGTCGCCGGTGGGCGTCGAGCGCGACATCTCCGGGCTGCAGGACCGCCACGAGGAGCTGGAGGCCAGATGCACCAAGCTCCTGGCGTTGCTCAGGAGCAGGCTGCTGCTCTGGCGGCGATTCGAAAAGCAGCTGGAGGCGGTGCAGCAGTCGGTCCAGGAGGCGGACTACATGATGGAGCTGCTCACCGTGCAGGGCAGCGTCGACTACGAGAGGCTGCTCAAGGCCACCGAGAGGCTCGAGGTAAGTGCGCTTTCCGGCACCCTCTTTATTTTCCTTTACTCCGCTGGGCGGCCTGTGGGAGTAAATATTTACAGAGTCGAACACTTTTAGCCGGCGCTTCTGCGTAATTCGACCCGCCTGAATTCTTCACTCCCGCAACTTTATTGAAAGTTAAATTTGAACTGTTAATATCATTGCCGACAGATACCCCGAAACGTTTGCGCGACTTTAGAATACACCACTCTATTGAAAAAAATTCGAATAAATTCTGCCTTAGCTTGACCTTGTGAAATATCACTAAAGATAAAAATACGCTTCATTTTTACGTTTCAGTAGAGAGCGTCGTGCTTTAAAAATAGCTACGCAACTTCTAGATCAAAAAGCTACGGTTTTTTTATTGTCAAATTGAATATGAAAAAAAAAACGATTAGTGCTCCCTAACGAAATAATATACGATTAACGAACATAGACAGTAAATCATTTAATGCTATTACGGAAACGCCAGAGTCATTATATACGGATTTCCATAACATATTTTGCGATGCTCAAACTTTTAGAATGAGTAGGTAACCATTTCAGCCTCCGGGAAACGAATTTGGTTTTAGAGGTTTCGGAATAGTTTTTTAGTACCCATAAATTAATTCTAGCAACTTCAGTTTAATCTCGTAGACCCCTGTCCAAAAATGTGAGCTATTATGTACATGAAATAAGCGAATTTCTAATAAAAATTTCTGTAATTTCATTTGGTTGTGGTTCCGAAAATATTTGCACTATAGGTAAATTTTTTTATATGTTAACTTGAATTATTATCTGGATTTTTTCTCTAACTTCGATGTTTTATAATTTTGAGCAAAGTAAACATTTTAGTAGTACGCGGAAAACATAAATAAGAGATCTTATCGTGACTGCTTTCGTTTGCGTTTTCAAATCTTAATCTTATGCAAATTATTACGAAATGACAACAAATTACATCAACTTTGACTATAAAATCGCTTGTTTAAACTGTAACGGGTCGTATTTTCGGAAGAGGAGTGTATCGTGATTCCCTTGTTGGACCAGAAAAAGCTCTCGTTGCTTCAGCCAAATCCGTTTCCCGGAAACTAGCAAAACTCGTTCTGAGTTGAATATTAACGGCTGTATAATTTTGCCTGCAGACGACAATAAAAGATTCGAATGAAAAGTTGAATCCTGTCCGCCTCACTGCAATAAACAATACTGCTTGACGTTTGGCGTGAGCGGGTACGTAGACTCAGTTAAGCCGCCTACCCTCTAGTAAGCTCGCATTGGTTCTGTCTAGCAACCGCTGCGACCAGCACGTGGCCGCAAAGTGTCGCACCGGCGAGTGTAAGCTCGGTTCCGTTGACTCGTCTCATCGTGGCGCATGCCTGAAAGCTTCGAGCGATATCGGCGGCTCGGCCGACGGCTCGGCTCGGCTGGCGCGACTCGCGCGCCTATAATCAGTCGAGCGCGAGACGTCGCCGGCGGAGCTGTCTCGGAAGCCGATGGATCGCCGTGCGCCCGCACGCGACGAACATGTGTCCGGGAAATTCGCACTCCCTGCCCGCTTAGCCAGTGCGCGCGCGACAGTGTGTCAATGTACTCGTGCACACTCGCTGCAGTGCGAAAAAAAACATTTCAGTCGTCCTTGCGCGTGAGTGCGCGCCTCTAATGACATTATAAGCCGTCTTCGAAAACTTTTAAAATCACTTTTTCGAAATTTCCTCCATTATTCTTTCATGTAGTATAATTGCGTGTATTAATTAGAGAACTGCCAAATTGTTTAAACTAATTTGAAGAAATAAGTTATGCTTGGTAGAATGATGAATAATCGCCGAAAGTATTCTCCGACCGATGTGTTATTTCTTCATTTTTCAATTAATCATAAAAGATAAGTCGCCAAAGTTTAAAGTAAATAAATTGAACTTCTTTATCAAAGTAGATAAGCTCTCGATAGGAATATCTTAATCAAACAGGAACAGAGCAGACTTGGTCGTTGCCAAATAGAAAATAAAATAAAAGGAGAATAATTGCGGTTACTAACGGACTGTTTTGTGTTTGTGAGATCCAGAGCGATAATAACGGCAACTATGGATGCTTAATTGAAGAGCAGTAACATAAGTAGTTTCAAGGTAAGCACGAGGTCGTTGATTGAGCCAGCCTAGACTAAACGTATGTTCTATGCGCGCGCCACACGCGGTCTGTTAGCAGAGACATTGGAGACACGCCGCTTAGAAAACGTTGCCGCATAAGTACGAACGCGCCGCGCTTCCGCGTGTCATATCCGCTCACCCGTCTCACTGTGCCTTCCAATTTTTACGTGCGTATACACTCCCGGAAAGCTAGGTACCGCAGTATGGCAACTGTGACAACAACTTTTATGTTTCGCATTCATTAATATGAGTGACACCTCGTCTCTGGCTTCTTGTGTATTTTTAGTTTTTTTCTAAGACTTTTCCTTTCAGGCTTCGATAATGACTTATGACGTACAGTTGTTGACAGTTCAACTCTACATTAAGATACTAAATGTAATATTCAAGTGCCTACTAGTAGTTCAGGCATTTAATACAAAAAGTTTGAAAAACACTCAAGACAAGATTGATTTGGTATTGCGCGTAAAACGATTAGAACGTTATTATCATGAAAATGATTATAAAAAGGAATATAAAATACAGTAGCTTTATCAACAGTAGCGACCTTTTGCAAAATTATTTATATCGCTAGAAAATAAATTGCTTACCCACCAACTAAAGTTTTCAGAGAAATTTGTTAGATAATTTTTCTATAACGTATAATTGTTGATCAACTCTATATGTACGTTAAATATTTTAAAAATTTTCCCATGTAGCCCTAAATGAAGAAGAATTACAGACCTTTTTGAAATTATTTTTACGCTTTTCTTTCAATTGCCAATATCTGTACTTACGGTGTTATTAATCTTCAAAAATCATAATATTATTTTTGTTTCTGCGGGATGCGAGAGTAAAGATCTTTCACCAATTCACTCCACACATATATTCGAGCAACGTGGCGTCGTGTATATAAGCGATAAAAACTGATAACATAAGAAAGGAAAGTGTAGAGATAAACGAATGCGGCCAAAACGCGGAACTCTCCTGAGAGATTTACGTAATATTAGAATCGTTCATTTTTAGGTCATAATAATTATATAGTACAAGAAAACTAAATTGTAGAATAAGTGTTAATTTGTATTAAAATGAATAAACATGTATTTAAAATTTTTGAGATATTAACCAATCGAGAAAAGAGACCTTTAATTTCTATATAGTTACTGGAATATTAATGCGAATTAAGCCGGTGACTTGATCTGCATTTTGCGTTCGTAATACCGGATGAAGAGAGCAAGACCTGCATAAAAAACCGTTACTTATATACGCGTCTCATTTGTTCGAATTAAGAATGAAGAAGGTTCATGGTTTTGCAGAGCCCTGCCTCTTCGATTTTCACTCTCTGTATGGCTTTCCCTAACCCTTAATCTCTACAGTTCTTTTTCTCTACTCTAAACTATATGCTATATCTGTCTTTGAATTCTAATTGAACACGTGACCTCTTCTTATATATCACGGTTAAAAGAAATTCTATACATAATGGTTCTACATTAGATATTCAAAATAGCTTATATAGTCCACTGAATTGATATAATTCGATGAAAGTTTTTATTAAAGATGACAATGTGAATAGAGAAAATTCTTCTTTTTAACGGGTTAATTTGCTAGTTTATGATATTAAACTACGCCAAATGCAATATTATATTATTATGTGTATACACATAAATGTTAAAATTATCTTAAAATAACAATGGAAAATAAGTGCGTAGATATAAATAGAAGAAATTACGCAATAAAAACAATAAGATATTTTTATGCAAACTTAGATACCATTATTCCATTTAATTTACATAATTGGTTTTACCTTATTTATCAGTAATATCGACAATACAATAGATCTGAACAAATGTGTTTTAGTTCTGCTAGTATTGGTCCTGCTAATAATTTAGTTTAGAGTTCTAGTGACGCTCGAGTTGTATTGATGATTTATAATGACACGATGGCGCTGCGTAAACTACATTACATATATTTTAATCAACATTATTAATTAACCATTTTTTTTTCCTTTGTTAGAATCTAAAAACATTAATGCTATTCACATTTATCAAAATATATAAAATTAAAATAGTCAAAAATTTAATAAGAAGAAAAAAGCTCTGCAAACACGCATTTTTGTATTTGAAATTATTTTCTACACGCACACACAAGTAGATCAATACGGCTTTTTAAATAT
>JAYJLV010000046.1:1104641-1120727 GCA_036873485.1 Torymus texanus | reverse complement strand
TGCAAATTTTTACCTGTTTTATTTATTTGTGAGAAATTATTTCGTTGCGTCCCAACGTTGTAAACTTCAGACCCATCCCGAGTTCGAATCCAGTCGTCGTTTAAAAAAAATTTTTATTTCTCAATTAATTTATTCTCTACATTAAATGTTTCTTTAGAGTGTACTCCGCAGTTCTGTAAATAATATAAAATAATAAAAGGAAAAAAAAAAAAATTTTTTTGAAATTTGACCTTTGTCATAAAATTACTATGTTGGATAGCAAAAATTATTACAATTACGGTTGGTCCGAGCATTCGTACAAAATATAGTAATTTTTCTTACAGTTATAATAAATTTTATTACAACATTTCTCTCAGTGTACATTGGCGTGGCTTTCAGAGACGATTTCTGATACTTGATAATAAAGCCTCAACCTGTTTTTTTATAAGTATAAAGCTTCAATTTACTCTTTATTTTGGCGGAAATTTGGTTCTGGGTAATATATAAGCATTATTAGCCCTGCACGTCAAGTAGTAAATTTTTTAGGGCTTCGTCATTTAAAATATTTAATAGAATCATACTTTACAATTTACTATTTGAAAACATCATTTAACATAAATAACTCCATATGCACAGTCTACAAAAAGTAAAATCATCGAAAAAAAAAATTGAAACCTCTCTGCAGTAAATGTTTTTTCATTATTCTATATAGGTCATACAGTTTTAGAACAAACATTTTAAATATATAGGACAGTATTGTCACAGTTTTAACCGTACAATACTTCTTATGTTTTAATATTTTTTATGCTATAAAAAAATTTCCAGATAATAATTATACTCACAAAACAGATCTTAAGTAGAAGTTCAGAATCTTTAAAATTCGAAGATCCTGTTTGAACTGTATGCCAAATTTTTTTCGTATAACGAATCTATAAAACAAGAAAAAAATTACTAAGATGTGTGCCCCGCCCTTTTTCCGTTGTTTTTATGGTCGAGTTAGAGGATATTTTTTGTAGGATTGTGCATACATGAGTAAACGCAGTACAGTAAGAAGCTGTATTTATTTAGTGCTGCATGACCTACATAAGAAATAATTTCAGCTAAAAAGTTCTTGTATTGTTTATCAAAGATGGCTTAAAAAATGATTATTATTGTAAATATAAAAAATAACGTGGAAAAACAAAAATTTTTAGAACCCGAAATTTACTAACAAGTCAAAATTTATAAATATATTATCCTGTTTTTTCGCATAAAGATTTACAAAGTTACGCAGTCAATACGGAAATGACAGAAATTTAAAAAACACGAGCCCATTCGAAGTCATCAGGCATAACGGGCTTCAGTTTTATGTACCAAAAATCGTCTCTACTGCACAACCTTCACTAATCATCCTACATGTTCATTCATACTCAAAGAAAATATTTTGAAAAACAGTAAGTCTTTTGAAAATCCATAACAAAATCGAAGTGAAGCAACGGAATAATGGCCATCCTCGGATTGGTTAACGCGCGAAAAATGCAGGTCTCGAGTTGTCTTGGAATCACCTTGCTCCCTATTGAGCGCGTGCAGGCGCGGAGCCACGCGTGAAAGAAAGGAAACCGATTGAGCATCCCGCGCCAAGGACGCTACGTTTAAATATGATTGTTTCCGCCTCGTGCAGTAGAGGAGAGACTGCACCCGGCGTACTATGTGCGCGGCCGCCGCTTGGAGGCTCGTCTCGCTCGACGCCTAGAAAGCCCGGTGCTTGGCACAACTCAATCATCGCGGCCCGTTCGCGCTTATATTTTAATTGTAGTTTGCGAAACAATTTCGTTATGTCAAGGTCGCGGACCTTACGCCCCGCCGCGTTATTGCATCGGTCACGAAATCCGCAACACAAGGCGCTGCAAGCTCTGAATGAGCCTGAACTTTCGCCAGCCCCAAGTACTCGCGCGCGGCACACGCGTTCTTGAGCCCAGCGAGAAGCCGCGCAAGGGAATTTACGAGGAGCGTTGCGCGCCAGTCGCGATCGCGCGATAACCAACTTGTTCTTGTTAGGCATTGTCTTCCTTATCGCTGCGACTCCCACTATCCTCTTTCTGCTTTTTACCACGCTACACAATAATATAGCAGATGCAGTGGGAAATGTCAAGGTGTTATAATATGTCATCTTCCGTTCCAGAGCATAGCGACGGTGGGCCAGGGCGAGTCGAGCGAGGAGCTGAAGCTGCTCCGCAACCACCTGCTCGGGCTGACGCGCGCCGAGCCGCAGCTCCTGTCCATGAAGGAGCGCGCCCTCGAGGTGGCCCCGGGCCGCGAGACCTCGATCGTCGAGGTGCTGCAGCTCTGGCAGCGCCTCTTCCGCGAGACCTTCCAGCAGTACCACCGGCTGTCCGCGCGTCTTGTTCGCTCCCAAGATGTGGCCGCGGCTCTCCGGCTTTGGCAAGAGTACCTCAGCCACGTGCAGGAGTTCCTCTCTAGCAACTTGCCCGGCGACTACAACGGCCTGGCCGAACACCGCAATCTCTGCGAGGTGCACCAAAACCTGCTCACCGACCAGCAGAACCTCATCCAGATGGTGCGCTCCGAGGAGGGCCGCGAGCTCTCCGCCGCGGAGCAGTTCAACGCCCTCACGAACCTCCACAACGAGAGTCTGGCGCGGATCATGGATAGGCACGCCGCCATCAGAGACAGGCTGGCTGCCTGGGAGCGCTACAGGGCCGAGCAGAGCAAGTTGCTCTCCTGGCTGAAGGACATGGACCGGGACCGGGCCAGGCTGAAGCTGCGCTTCATTCACCTGCACAGGATAGACAAGATCCTGCAGAAGATCGAAGCTCTACTGGAGAAGCTGCCCAGCGGAGAGTCGCGGGCCGACGCCCTCCAGAAGCAGCAGGAGGCTCTGCTGGCCAACTGCGACGAGGCTCTGGCCCTGTCCGTCAGGATGGAACACGCGGCGAACGCGCAGCGCATCTCCAACATCCGCGCCAGCCTGGAAACCTGGAAGGACTTTGTGCTGAGGATAAAGGATCTGAAAGACAGGCAGACTGAGCAGTGCGCCAAGTTAACCGGAGTATTCCAAGAGACGAGCCAGCTCATCAGCCAAATAACCAGTTCTAGCCCAGGCAGCTTGGTGGAAACGCGCCGTCAACTGGACTCGCTGCAGCAGCAAAAGGCCAAGCTAGTAGCCAGCACAACGGATCTCGAGGCGCTCGGCGTCACCACGGAACAGCTGCGGGAGTGCCTTAGTCCATCGGACATGAAATCCCTGCATCAGCAAAATTTCCTCCTCTGCCAGCAGCACGGCGACCTTGAGCACCAGCTCGCTCTGCTGTCCTACAAGCTGGGTGAACGCTGCAGTTTGCACTCGAGATGGGAGAGTAGGTCGACGAGGTTGCTGCTCTGGATGCAGGACACCGAGGATAGGGTTAACAACTGCGATACTGCCAATCTGGACGAACCCGAAGAGGCCTTGAAACGACTGGAATGCGAGGTTCAAGCTGAAATGGCTCTAAAGCAGAAAGAACTCGAATGGGTGCAGAATAACGGCTTGGAATTGATAAGCATAGCTGAAGCCGAGGAAAAGTCGAGACTTCAGAAGATCCTGGACGAGGTGAACGAGAGGTGGAGCAGACTCCTGACCGCCGGGAAGGCTCGAGCGAACAAGATCGTTGACTTGATGCAAACTATGAGCACTTTGCAACAGAGACTTGCCGAGATCAGGATTTGGCTTAGCTCCGTTGAAACGCAAATTTCGGAGCCCTACACGATAGAGTCCGCTAATCCTGGAACGATTCAGAAGAAATTGCACGATCACGAACAAATTCAAAGGACCATCGAAGCTGAGAGCGGTAACATTGGACAAGTCCTAAACCTCTGTGAAATACTGCTTAACGACTGTGACGCCTGGAAGGCATCATTCAACACCGATGCTATCAAGACTGGAATGGAAGGTCTGGAACGCAGGTGGAAAGCGACCTGCATCAAATCATCTGAGCGAAAACGTAAAATAATACTGACAGGCAAACTGCTTACTGAACTGGAGACTATAAGGCTCGAGCACGAGGAGTGGCTTACGAAAGTAGAAACGGATATGGAGGTTCTGGAGAAAAGCCTTGCTGACCTCTCAAAAGATAACACAGAGAAAACTTTGGCTAAAGCTCAGAAAATCCTAGAAGACATTAAAGCTCATAAGCCAGCTTTACAAATTCTTGATCAATGCTATAGTCGCTTGGCCAAGGGAGGACTGGAGCCAGAGAATTTAAGATCCTTGACAAAGCAAACACGGCTGCTGTTGGATAGGTGAGAATCCTTCTATATGTTAATTTGTATTTATCCATAAGCTTACGCCTACTTATTGTGTGAAATATTTCTTTTATCCAATAGATGGCACGGATTGATACCAAAGATCAACACTATCATAGCTGCCTTGCAGAGAGACCAAAAGACATACAGGGAATTCATCTCGGCTCATGGAGCAGCTGTGATTGGACTGACACAGGTCGACGTAATGCTGACGCAGCTCCAGCACCTGGCAGCGCCAGATCAGAAAGTCTCGTCCCGGCGTCGTCTTCAGGAGCTTTCCGATATCGATATCGAGTTGGCCAAACAGAGCGCGACGCTTCGCCGTGCGGACGAGGTTGCACTGCAAGTGATGCACGAGAGCAATCAGGAAGACGTAGCGAGCATTCAGGAGCTCGTCGACGAGTATCAACTGCTATGGAAGGACATTAAGGAGCGTGTCAACGGTTGGCGCATCAAGATCGAGACACAGGAACGGCAGGAAATTGACGAATCTATTCAGGTTGAGACTCTCAAGTTTGAAAAGGATACTGCTGTACAGGTGGACACGTTGCCCAAGCTCACCAGAATGACGTCCTTTGATGCGTACCTTATCGAGCTAGAGTCAGCGATCAGTGAATGTAGAGTGGCGCTGGACGCTCTCGAAAACGCTGTGCTCCCAGAACCGGTGCCTGGTACCGGACTCTCAACAGCTGCACGATCTATCGTAAGTTCCTCCGTTTGTATCTATACTATTACTTTTTCTGGTTGTTTCTTTGAATTATAACCAAAATCAATTTTTGCAGGCTAGACTAATTGGAAGTTGCCAGTCTACAATAGAGCTTGTTAAACACTTGCATAATCTTTTATCGGAAGAAGAAAACCTCGCAAAAGCCTCTGAAGTCGCAGAGCTTACTGCTCGTTATGACGATCTCCTGATTAGAGCGCGAGCTCGAGAAAATCAAATCCGCGAACTCAAGTAAGTTAATGAGAATTTGAATGCACTTATGGTTTAATTTATTTACTTTGAAAAATTTATACAATAACATTCAACATTGTACTTATGTTTTATGAATAATCCACATTTTTCTATTCTAAAAACTTTAGTGTATGAAAATTTTGCAATATACAAACTTTACTTTTTTTGTTGTGTATTTCATGTTAAAATTAAACCATTTCTTTGTATTGCTATATTTCGTATCTAAAAATAGCTTGGTCAAATAATGCTCCACGCAAACAGCAATTGTTCCTTTATACATTCCATAATATATACCATAAACCGTATATAACTATGCTAGTGATAATCTTACTAACACGTTTACGTTAAATCCCCTGCAGGTCTCCTTTGGCTGGTGCTTATTGCTTCCCTTGCGAACAGTGAGTTTAGAGAGCTCTTTGCTTTTCATTAACAATACCAATATAACAAATCAGAATGCTCTTTAACAATTGAAAGTATTATTATCAAAGTAACAAATAATTGTTTACGATTTTTACACAGCGAATATATATTGAGATAGACTTTTAGATTAAAATTTGCTATTTTCCTATAGCTTATTTCGTTTTTTTTTTAATTTAAATTATAAATTTGTAATATGCAATTTACTTTATCTAATTTTTAATAATTTTATTTTAAATAGGTATATAGAATTTATTATAAATCTAAGAAAGTGAATTACGTAAATAAACCCAAGTTCATTTTATTTTTCTCCAATTAGTTTACTTCTTTGGATTGTTTGGTGTCGGTAAGTGGGATTGACATCCTACATAATACACTATTTTTACAAAACATTTTTGTTTCTGATAGAATATTTTCAAACAATATACACAAAATAGAAATGCATATTGTTGATGAATATTTATTTTTTGATAATTCCTTGTCTCTATTATATTGTGTAAAAGATATTTTTTTTTATTTAAAGATTGATTTGAACTAGGTCGGTTTTTGAGAAGCTGCGGAAAACGGTAGGAAATAAATGATAGAAAAATCTTGTGCCAATTATTAAGTAATAAAAAGACCATTTAATTAGATAATAAAAAAAAGCTTAATATTTCTAACATTAAAGTTAAAACAGGTTAAGATTGAATTTTTCAATGCACTAGTTATAAATAAATTTCTGTACTTTTTCCATTCCCACTGAAAAGTCGAGTCAAACTTTGATAGCCATCTGACAATAATCGCTAAACTATCTAGTCTAATCCCTACCTTTTCCATCGGAATTTTAGTGACGGTGGTAGACTGACCTGCCCGCTCTGCTCTCATCGTAACTGGGCTCAATTGGACAACGACCTTTGGCGCTTGGAGAAGTGGCTCGAGTTCGCCGAGGGCACGCAAAGCGAACAAAACACGCCACCCACTAACATCGAGGAGCTCGAAGATGTGATACAGGATCAGCACGAGTTCCTCCTAGACCTCGACAGCCACAAAAGCATTGTCGTTAGTCTGAACATCGTCGGGGTGCATCTGGCTGATCACACGGAGGACGTTGAGCGGGCGAACGAGCTTCGAGACAGATTGGCTAGTGCCAACGTCCGCTGGGATAAGGTTTGCCAGGCGGCGGCTAAGTGGCAGAACGCTCTGCAGGCCTCACTCATGGCCAATCAGCAGTTCCATAAGATCATAGAGGAGCTGCTCATTTGGCTGCAGAGGACCGAACAGACCATCAGGGCCAGTGAACCTATTGACTTGACTGAGGGAGCCGATATCTTACGCGCTAAATATGACAAATTCAAGTACGCAACTTTTCAAATATCCATTTATGATACTTTAAAGATATCTTTGTACCTTTAACTCGTGAACTTTGTAAGGACACGAAGAATTAATAGAAAAATAATAGAATAACGGTTGCGAACACGATCAGCATAATCACTGTTATCTCTGATACTTATTTCTTTGATACTTAGCTATTAATGCCTTAGAAATAATGGAGTTTTTAACAAACGAGTGGGAAAATGAATAATAAAGATACTCGTGGTAATTTGACGATTCCAGAGAAATGCAGGGTGATCTAGAGCGATGTGAGCCACGCGTGTTATCACTCCAAGAGGCTGCAAATCACCTACTTGACGAGCACGTCGAAATTCGTGAGAGGCTTCAAGAACTGCGGTTGAGGCTGCAGTCCTTGCGACGGCTTACTAGTATGTACGTCCTGAAACTCGGTTCCGCACTTGGCCTCGATCCTCGGGACGTCGGGCTGGCGGCCACTTCCACCTCCCTTGCCGTTCTTTCCCGAGATGTAAGTTAGATCGTTACCGGTATAATGCTAGTTTCTTGATTATAGCGCTCAACTAATGATATTATTTATAATAATAATAATAATAATTTAACAGAGGAGATTTGCTCTATATCCAGCAGAATCATTGAATGATACGAATATTATACTATAAGCGTTCGAGCACAACGTATTGTAGAGTTTAAGGGGTTTGAGTAGTATTAAGTACTTTAAGTGCCAATACAATAAATTTACATGATATTATTAAAATAACGAAAAACATGCAAAGTACAAACAAAGAACTCAATACCCTTGAATAGCGTAAGAAAATCAGTATTGTAATACACAAAAATTGCACCAAGAGCACTTCTTCAAAAAATGGAATTTTATTCCAAAGTATCTTGTATTATGCATAGTATTTCACCTGCACAGTATCTTATTGTTTGTGTTTCTTTTTTTGTTAAATTGTAGCTACTTGACGGAGCTGCATCCGGGACCACTCAAGCCCACGGCACACACACTGCAAAGTACGTTTTCCTTTCCCCATATTATCCAACTGTCTAAACATGTCTTGTTTGATCTTTTAAACATTCGAAATAACTCCCACAAATTCTGATTTTGTTTAATGTATTAGATTTTGCCAATATTAATTTATAATATAATATTTTTACAATTGTATATAGCTTTCCTACAGCATATAAATTTTTATATTTAAGTATTTTATAATAAGAGTAGGATATATCGACGCCCGGTACGAAAAGTAACAATTCAGTTTTATACAAAAATAAGCACGTTTCGGCATTTGTGTTGAAGACTATAACATGATTTGCTAGATTGCGACAAAGATTAGCACGTTTCGTAAAGCTGTGAAGAAAATTAGCACCTTTTGCAAGGTTACGACAAAAACTGGCAACATATCCAAACATTTTAATATTTATATATGTATCATCTTTAGAATTGAAATGTTAACAAATCAATGAGTCTTTTTTTACTAACAAAAAAACATCATTTTTATTCTGTATGAAGAAATCTTGTATAAAATTTTTACAAAGTTATTGTCCACAAGAAAATTATGCAGAAATTTTTGCAGAAAATATTTGATATTTATATAATAAAAATTAATTATACTCATTTTGGCAATATTACTTATGAGCTTTCATAATTATTGATTAATATTTGAAAATCAGCGCAAACACGCTAATAAGTCTAGTTTTGCGAAACATGCTAGTTATTGCGGGAAACAACGGAATGTACTGGTTTCCGTACGGAGAGTTAATACATTGTTTTGATTTTCTAAATACTTATTATGTAATATGCGTCTTTATTCATTTTAACTTAATTTTTTTAAAGTCGTTATAAATATTTCAATACGCTTTATAGGTGTATAGAATCCTTCTTTAGTAAGCATCCACAACAAGACTATATATATAATTCCAGAGCAGTAATTGAACATGTTCTACGCCTATGGTAGATAATGAATTCTCAATTTCGAGCAATGATTTTTATTATTGCTATTTTTTATTTTTATTTGTTTTCCCTTAGCATATAGGAGTTACCATAACTGGGCTGAGGTGTCTGTGCGTGCTCGCGCACACGTGATGTGTATGGGTGATGTGAAGAAGCGTCGCGTGACAGATAAATTGTTTAAAGTGATTTCGGAAAATCAATATTCTTTTTTGAAATTCGATAATAATGTTGTAATATGTACTATAGTGCACTTTACTACCTAATAAAATTCTGTAAAAGTTGGTGTTTTTATAATAAAATTGTGAAGCATTGCGCTAATGAGACAATACCATAACAATTACAAACACATAGTACAACATGAATGCAACTCCAAAACGGGATATTTTAACAAAATAGCTTCAAACGATGCTCCAATTAACACTACGCCACCACACTCCCCATAGAAAAAATATAAAAAAAATGTTTTTTTTTACGTGTCCGCGGCCCATTTATGTCAATTCCCTGACCTGGAACATCAGTACTGTTGTGGACGTTTGCTTAACCCGGAATTGGTAACTGAAAATTTTTACTTACAAAATTATATTTGAAGAAAAGAAACAAATCATTTTAAAGTAGAATGCAGAAACTTTCTCTTATGCGATTCCTTTGCTTTTTGTACTTCGAAAAATAATTAGCCCTCGTTTTCTTATTTTGTGTATTAATCCTTTATCATTTTATTTTTTGACAATGTTACAGTGCTGACGATGGCGATCAGACAGTATTGGCGCGAGGATATCACTTCATCGGAAGAGTGTTACGAGCTTCTTTGCCCATTCAAGCGCTAATGCTGTTATTACTTGGAGCAGCCTCCTTGGTGCCTTCAGCCGAAGAAGACTACAGCTGCATGCTCTCTAACAATCTCGCAAGGAGTTTTACGCCCCTAGTTCAATATCCAAATGGACCACCACCACTTTAAGGAGTAAACACTATCTTGCGATGTTATAATATCTATTCAGTATAATGTAAAATAATGAAAGCAGAGGGCATTATTATTTAACAGTCTGTACTTAGACAGGTGTAAGAAAAAAACTATAATTGATAAACTATATAGAAGAGATATTTTTAACGATACACGCGAGTATCTATCAAGTGATATAACACTCATTTTGCATGAGAAAATTTGTACATAAAAGTTATAGGTGATGGACCAAGAGAAACTTGATATTGAGAATATTTAATAATTGTGTTTAATTTATTATTGTTTGTATATGAGATTACTGTTGTGCAATATTGCAAGAGATACTTATCGAGGTTTGTTGTACAGATCTGAGATGGGACAAGCATACTTTTGGTCTTTTTGTAATTAAAAAAAGTTTTGCAAATGGAACATTTATATGGTATTCGCAATCTTGTTACGCGCTTTCGCATATAAACAAGAATGATATACCTTTTTACAAAATCACATACAAATACGAATTGATAAATAAAATATACTCTAATAATCCGAGTTTTGTCATACATGACTATGTAATAACATTGTATGATCTCAGATGAATGTTTTTAAAGAGTCGCAATTTGCGATATTGTGAAAACTATAATCAAATACAAATCATTATTTGAATTTTTTTATTATCGAGAGAAACTTTGTAAGAAATGATTAATCAAACAAAATATTTGAGTGGGCATAAAATTAACAAAAAAGGTGCTATCCCATTTGCAATCGTCCTACTATTATAATGTTAAGTGTGTACAACGTGTCTTATGTGCAAGAAATATGACGAAAACGAAAAAAGCTGTTACTGAAAACAGTAAATTAAAACGCACAGATAAATCGAGTATAACCATTGCAATGTAGCGGACGTCTTACTTATGAGCCTATTTCTAGCTCGTTAGTTACGCTTCCTAATTCACAAGTTCGCCAATTGCATGTTGAGCTTAATTATGTATTTTTATAAAAAAAAAAGACGGAGCCTTAGAGTTGGTATATAAATATTATATAGTTCTGATTTATGAGTAATATTCAGAATAAATACATTCATTTAAAAATAATAAGTCTTTATCTTATATTTCCCTTTCGATTACATACAAATATTTAGAATAATTTATTCATAGAAATTAAAAATAATTTATTCATTCATATCAAACTCTGTACAGTCTTATTTTATCATTAACAGTTACGTGAAATATACAAATTGCTTGATCCAAAACATTCGCTGCATTGAAAATATGTATAATTTTTTGACAGTTCTCATAATTTCTTGATTTCTTCGAGTTGTTCATTATATTCAAGATACAATCTTTGCCATCGTAAATGAACAGCAAGAATTCGCAATGCATCTTCTAAAAGTTTATGCTTTTTTTCACCCTAAAAATTATAAAATAAAAAAATAAGTGGCTATTATGGTATGAATTATTGAGTAACTTGTTTTTAAAAATGTATACCAAAATTAATGGATCCCAGTTGCTTTTATGCGCAGTACTATGACTTGGTCCCATTAGTTCATCCAGAATTAATCTCAATCGACTTTCTTGACCCTCTGAAATTGTATAAGAAAATTTTTTATTAAAATGAAGATTTAAATTATGAAATGTATATGAAACATCAATTTATTTTTACCGTGAGTACATAGAAAAGTCACGAAAGCCATAAGCCAATGTACGTATTCTTGAGAACTGCCAAGGGCTTTTGCTGCTAATACTTGCTGTTCCAAATATGACATTATACATGCTGCACCATGCGGTAACCGAAGAGGCGGTATAGCGCCAGCAGTCCTGTTTAAACCTTCTTGGAGCATAGCTAGAGGACCTCTAGGTAGTCGACCTCCTGTACCGGTACTATTAAAAGCATTTATTGCGGACCATCGCCACACCGGATCTTGACTATCACCGATCAACAACCACGTACCTTTTAAATTATAAAAAGTTAAAATGATAATAGCAAACTCTACAACATATTAAATACATTTATGTGGCTTCGAGACATAACCAGGCAAGTCCACTTATCGAGTTTCCGAGAAAAACGGGTTTTAATGTTCAAACTTATATGTAAGATCGGGAGAAACGAGATGAGTCGCGATACTTGAGTAGTCATTTGACACATTCAAAACACATATTTACATGTTGGTTTGAACAGATTATACATTTTCTGATGCGTTAAAAACGAGTAAGAACTCAAAAGTATGGACTTATTTGGTTATGCCGGGAACTGTGGACTTATCTCATAGTCTTGTTCTTGTTTATTTTGGAGCGTATTCTTTAATTTAATTATGAAACGGGTCAATAAATTACAAAATTAGCAATTGTTCAGTAAATTCTTATAACTTATTCAAGAAATTTCTATTTTTGTGACATTTCTATTAAATTTACGACCATTTGTATCGTATTTGTATTGCACTAATATTGTAAATTTTTAAAATGTTTATAATTTGAAAGTGTATAGGAATTTTTTAAATAAACAGATAAATATATATTAGCCATCATATTCATATTCATATTCAATTAATTCTAATTCTATTCAGATAAAATAAATTGTAACTACGATAAATAAAAAAATGATGGACTTATCTTGTTATGCCGCACACAAAATTTGAAAAATGGACTTATCTGGTTACGTTTTGGGTGTATTGTAACTTTACGGCAATATTTTTGCTACTATTATAAGTGTTAAATGAAAAAGGCCTATTTGAAGATACAAAATCCGAGGTTATCTCGATTTAAAAAAAAAAGTGGACTTATCTAGTTATGCCTCGGAGTCACAGATTTGAATTTATAAATGAAATATCCGAATATTTTATTCTTAATTTTAGAAATTTTGGTTTTTCATACTAATAAATGTTAACTTTTACTAATTCTAGTGTATAAACAAATCTTAAATTTAAGTATTGATATCATTATAGTAAGAATTTATTGGAAAATTAAAATTCTTTTAACATTATAAGTAATTCAGGGTATTGAATGAATCAGTTTTAAAAAGTAAGACTTGCCTTATCAACTCATTTGAACGATGGCTGAGGACTTACATATTTATACAGTTTATAGAAAGAATATTGAGAATCTACAGCTATTAACAAAGAATAACTCAGACTCATACATTATATTTTTTGTTAAATACCTACAATATTCTGAAATCTTACCCATTTCTTTGTGAAAAATATAGGCTCTAGCATTAGTAAATGCTAAATGTGGCATACCATTGTATAGTGTGCATGAAAGCAACGATATACCAGGTGTGATTAAATGTCCAGCAGATGTTGAAACGCAAAGACGACAAGAATTATTAGTTATTTCCCATACACGTACATCTCCATAACATGAAATGACCATTACCTATACATTGAAAGTATAAATATATCAACTAAATTCATTTCAAATGGCATAATTTCCGTCATTATATTCAATGTTAATTTAAAATAACATAATTTTTAATCGATTTTTGTATGTCTTTGCAAAACTTATTCTAATAAAGACAAACAATTTTTACCATACTGCCAGCAGCATGAAGTTTAGATATTGGGGATGGTGGAGCTAATGGTGGCGTAGCACGAGATCCTTTTGCAGTGTGAAAAGTATGTACACTCCCATCTTCTAAGCTAACTGCAATTATAGAAGGTGAAGTAGCCAAAGCTGTAGCACTGTAGCCTAAGTAGTTCTCCCATAATGGTTCTACACTGGTTCCATGAAAAACTTGTAAATGATATAGATTTTGATTGTTTGTTATGGATACAGCATAATGCCCAGCTTGCTGAGATAAAGGACTACAAGGTTTTAATGGTGGAAAGAGTATCGTACTGCCACTCCTTTCGAATACTTTTGTTTTTTTAGTTGGAGAAACGTGGTTTACTTTCTGGGAACTTTGATCTTTGCGCTTTAATACAATCGTTGGTGCGGTTGTTGTACTGGCAGTATTTAAATTCATTGCGGCACTAACATTTGGCGCGACAACTTCATCACGTTTCTCAACAACAATAGAACTGTTTATTTGGGAATTACTAGAAAACGAAGATGAAGGTACTGTAGGAACTGGCTTGCTTATTCCGCCATCCCTAAAAATTGAAACAATAAAATTAGAAATTGCAAAAATTATATTAACGATTTAATATTTCTTTAATACTTAAATTTTCACTTTTATTTGAAAATCGAAAATGTGAATATTACTCATTAAAGGGAAAGTCACTTTCTCAACTAAGTTTTTATTTATTTTTTTTTATTTTTAAAAGTTCATATTCCTCTATTAATGTATTCTCACAAATTCATCTTGCGGAAATTAAAAAATAATAATATATGCAAGGGAAAAGTAATTGTTTCTACACTTCTACACTTTTTGTAATCTAACTTATAATTTGTTTTAATGCTGTAAATATTAAATATGCTATAATTTCCACCATATGAAGTTGTAAAAACTGTTTAAAATAAAAAATCACAATTGAATAAAAAATAAAAAATTGTCAATTTGAAAAAATTACTTTTTCTTTTATGATCAAATTGTAATTTTTGTTTGTTTTTGAGGCACAAAGTATACTTATTTTCCACATATATTTACACCTGTAAATTTGATGGAAAAGCCTTATGAGTTAGTACTTAAAAAGTAACCATCTCTTTTAAACCTCTTTAAAGGGTTTACTCTATTCACTCTTTTATTAAGCTAATGAAAATATTGAATCTTTTAGGATACGTTTTTTCATTTCTATGATAGCATGATAAAAAATGTAAATTCCAAATGAAAACCAATACAATAAGTAATATTGTAAATGTTAAAAAATGTTTGAATAATGTACATGAAAATAAATATTTGAGACCCTCAGTATTGTGCTTGATGAAATTTCTTGTACTTAAATCACTTTATAACGAAAATTTTAGAAAAATGCTAACATAGTTTCTGGAGGTGGAGGTATAAACATTGGTGTGATTCTCCTTTTTCCATCTGAGGTCCTTGTTTCAATTTGTTTATTGATTGGTGCTTTTGTTGGTGTAGTTGACAGTGAATTGGAAGTTTGGATACAATTTGTTGTATGCTCAGAAGATTGTGATTCTGTTGTTAAAGGAGGAGGAGGAGGTAGTGGCTGTGGTCTATTTACAAGAAGTTGGGGAGCCTCTATAATAGTACAACCTCCTTGAGCTAATTTTCCATATAATCGTTCTTGAATATTTATCTATAATACAGTAAAATATCATTTTAATTGAAGGAAATATAAATATAAAACTTAATACTTGATAAAATTAATTAATTACTTAATAAAATTAAATTTATTTACCAGTTCAGTAGCATCTTCTGGATGTCCTAGTTCTTGTTCTGTAAATTCTATAAAAACAATAGTACCATCTT
The DNA here is from genome assembly GCA_036873485.1 of Torymus texanus. Taxonomy (NCBI): domain Eukaryota; kingdom Metazoa; phylum Arthropoda; class Insecta; order Hymenoptera; family Torymidae; genus Torymus; species Torymus texanus. Next base: position 1,105,514 of record JAYJLV010000046.1, on the reverse strand, counting down.
TGGAACATGCACATAAACGCATTCCACATGATGACCAACTGATATCCAATAGAGAAGACACGAAGAGTTCATGGATAACAACTAAAGGTCTCTTTAGGCAAGTTGACCACACAGAAAGTGAGCGATCTCTAGATCCTATCGCTACACAGCAAAACTGTAGTGGCTTGTTTGCACCACTAGATTTTTTTTGAAATATATTTCCATTAAATCTCTGAAATATAATATTTGTGTTACTATCATTTATTTATTATTAACTAGAATAATTTCTACAGTAATCCTGTATTGTTTAAATAAATAATATTCTTATAGAATACAATGTCTATTAAGATTGATATAAATAATAATATTTTTAAAACATATTACTATTTTGTATTTATTTATATCTACAAATTAATAAGCAAGTGTTGTTACATATTTAATATTGGTTTAAAAAATTTAGAAAGTTTAAATTTTAGAAAATAAGTGAAATAAATAATACATATTCTTAAAAAAATATATATATATTAAATTGAATAAAAAACTATTGTTAGGTGTATTTAATAGCTGGTGGCCACTTTATTTAGATAATTGTATATTCCATTTTTATAAACAAAATGAAGACAGCAAAAAATGTACCTCATTAATCTCTAGTTGCATTGAATATTTATTGTTAACACTACTGCTTAATAAACACAATCTAGTATTAAATATGCATAATCCATTTATGAGTATGCAGTAGTGCAAGAAAACTGTCTTTTTACTCAGTACTGCATGACCCATATATGGATCATGTTGGTGTCAAAGTATTAATACCACTCAATTTTTAGGCACGACCGCTTCTCGGGAGAGCCTTATATTTTCGTCAGGGCGAAAATTGTAACACTTCAAAAACTG
>JAYJLV010000046.1:1048127-1059032 GCA_036873485.1 Torymus texanus | reverse complement strand
CACCTAGGGAGGAAAAGTAAAGAATGTCCCAGATCGCACGTAAATTGTCACCCGAGCCGAAGGCGAGGGTGACAAACCTGCGATCTGAGGCATTCTTTACTTCCTCCCGTGGTGCGTATACTTTTTTTCTCCACGAGGAGTGTAAAATGCGTAGGCTGTTTTTCGCCTGCAGGGCGTACAGTACGCACTTTACGCGCCGTGTGGAGAAAAATAATTTATTATACAATCCTATACAAATAACAGATGATTCACAATATGTACAGTTCTAATGAATCTTTTAAAAATAAAATTTTAAATATTTATATAGCCGCCGTTGTTTCTTAAATTACAACACGCACTGTACTGAAAATCGTTTCCTAGGAATAGTGAATATATTGAAAAGATAATGACTGCTCAAATTAATAACAATGAAAGATTCAGATTTATCACTTCGATGAACTTTCATTTAAGTAGAGGCATAAACAGCTTTAAAGTAAGGAAAATAAAAAATAAAATTAATCCTTTTTTAAAACCGTGTTTGATGAGGTAGCACATGATTGAAACCATTTGAAGCAACTGCTGGACTGCGAAAGACAGAGTTATGTTTCGAAGCCTGATTTACGTATGGCTGTGTTTATTGTCGCGAATATATACGTGTATAAGTATAAATAGACAAAAATATAAGATATGTCGATCTCAGGAGTGTAAAATGTAAAGTATAAAGTATAACGAGAAGAAGGCCATGAAAGATAACAAGCAACACAAAATTAAAATAGCATAAAAACGTTTCACGTTCTGCCTCTAGCCTCTGCGAAGTTCACTTGACGAAATCGATCCGCGGTAAGGACCGATGGTCAAACAAAAAAACGAGATGAAGAAAGATAAACGCGCGCGCCTCGTTTGTATAAAAGATATGTAAACTGAATTCGCAATTTGATTTTGTGCCTCGTGTATGTGTGTCCGCGCGTGCTCCCAAATCGTATGTTTTTTCAAAAAAGAACAGAATATATAAAAGATAGAATATAAACTTAAATAAAGTTACATAATAAGACAGATGAAAAAGACAAAAAATCGTGGCGCATTACAGTGAAGCGATATGTGATATGTTACTGTCGCCGATCATTCGCCTAAATAGTTGAAAAGAAAACAATATGTAAGCGTCAGTTAATCATAGTTAAGTAGCAGCGTTTGATGGCTGTTTATAAATGACGTCGACTTACACATGCAGCCGAGAACCAAAATTACTGCAAATTAGAAAATTCTAAAATCGTTGCGTTGCTTTGGCACCTTTTTTATATGTGCATACGTACATAGAATCACATTTTGTTGTAGGATAAAAATAGCTTTTGTTACATAGGATTCACAATATGAATCAATTTTTTTATATTTAAATTAATTATGCGTATATTGGCAATCAAACTTTGATGCAAAATCCAAGTATTGCGGTTTTCATATTAAAATTAAGGTACTTAATGTAACAGGACTGTAACTTATTTGAAAAATTTTATAAAAATAGTACATACGGAAAACAAATGCGAGAAAATACAAAAATTGGTAACTTTAGAAATTAGTGAACGAGTTACTGAAATGGTAATTACTGAGAAAAATGGAATAAAAAAAATTATAGCTACGTTATATAAAAAAAAAACATTTTTTATGGTAGCATATACATTGATAACTTGAAAGTATATAAATACGTATTTCGTATTTATATTTGTAAAATATTTCATAAAAATATTTTTTCTAATTATTACTTTATGATTAATAAAACATAATGTATTAACAAGCCTATATATAACTAGTTTTTGCACAAGAGAAATTATTTATTTTACTCTAAACTATATTAGAAGAAACAATTGTTTGTTATTTGAGACAACTATGGATTATACTTATTTAAATACTTATATGTATTTGTTACATACTGTATTAAAATTACTTAATTTTTACAAATATGTATTGTTTAAAAAATTTTCATTTAGAAAATCGAGCGAATTGGATATAAAATAAAATAAAAGCAATATAAACTTTTTACTATGATAGAAAAAATAACTCGATGAAATTTTTTATTTGCACTAATTTTTGGTCCTTATCTGTATGTACTTTGTAACCGGCGTCGATGTGTTGGTAAACAGTAAATGCTTTACTTTTGTTTGAAGCTCAAGCTCTGGCAGTTAAAATAGTTATTGCATTGAAACGCGGCATATGTCGATAAATGTTTTCTGCAGTAGTACACTGTAAATGAAGAATATAAAATCTGACGTTTATAACGTCATAACGTGTGTTTTATGGAAGGCTACTACGAATTTTCTATTTTTTTTAAAAGTTATTATTATTTGTGCCATTTCAACGTAATTTTAATGTGTTTTTATTTCCAAATAATTGTAGAAAGTTCAAACCATTTTAAAATTATAGTAAAAGTTAAGTCCTTTGGAAGTGCAAGTAATTTCTTTAGAATTAAAATTGGTTATATTCCATGACAAATGAATATTTACAAATATTATTCAGAAGTATAGAGCTAAATTCACTATTATACGTAATCAATTTAATATCTCACCGGCTTAGTGCACAATATGCTACATGAATTTATTTCAAATAGGAGATTATTCGGACATTGTTTTCTAGAAAGAAGGTGCTCCTAATTTGGTTTCAAGAGGGACATTATTTCGACCGAAAATGTAAAAAGACGCGTCAACATTTTCCCTTTGATTTCAGATGATAAAACAGTCAAATATTTAAAAATAAGTTTTTCATATAATAAAGGACGATGAAATTTAAAAATGATAAAATTAGCTCTATTATTAAAACGAGTAATTATTTTTAAATATTTGTCAGGGTGTTATACCAACTTAAATGAAAGGGCAAAAATCGATGCAGAATAGCTTTCCTCTTTCTATTTTCAGTCCGAATACTTACGATCCTTGAATCGAAAGTGCAAATAGTCTCCTTTTTGTACTATAAGGCGACGAACTAATAAATTAAAAAAATGAATTTAATAATTTTATAATTCTATTTATAAAATTGATCGTTAACTACGTAATTCGATATAAGCTATAAATAAGTTTAACTATTTTTCTATAAATCAATGAGATAATTGTTTTACATTTGGGAATATGTAAGGCATCAATGATAACAAATACAGATGGAAAATTCGAATTGGCCTTCCTGAAACGGCAAAAAATAAAAATAAAAATATCGATATCATTATTGAAAGATTAACGAAGTGACACGCGCGATACATGTAAAATACGTCGATGTTAAATATTCACGTTATAATTGTTGTTGAAATTTGCATTTTTCCTTTCATTTTTAATATTACATATTACCATACAGCGCCAATTCTTTACAAAGCTGCGGACGTGAATCGTTAACGTCGTACTGCAATACATTATAAAATACTGTTGATCGATTTGACGAGACATGTTAATTAAGAAATTAACGCAGTTAATTAAGGAAAAAGTTAGTCAGGTGAGATAGTAAAATCCTATTCATGCTCATATATAAAAATAAGGAGGATGATTATTATCGTTGAACACAGCAACATAACATATTTTTCACCACACCCTGCCCGAAAGTACCAATTTCCCTCCCGGCACCGAATCGGAAAAGTGATATTTTCGGGCCGTGTATGGTGAAAAATAGTATACACACCACGAGAGGAAATTTGGAAACCCTACAGCTCGTGTTTGCCACCCTCGCCTTCGGCTCGGGTGGCAATTTACACGAGCTGTGGACTTTCCAAGTTTTTTCCTCCCTAGATGCGTAATATACTATTAGAGTCTAACATCATGATTGATAATTAAGGTAACATAATGATTTTAAACAGAGCCTTTTGTATTGAAGATGAAGTTGGGCACTTTTCTTGAATACGTATTTTCATTTTATATTTTGTTAAAAATTAATTATCCTTAAATATTTCGTAGTGATATTTAAAGTATTGATAACCATTCTAAGTACACAATTAATATAAAATTACTGCTTTTCTAAGATACAACAATCAACCGGCAATAAAAAGATTACTCTCTAAAATTAAATTAGTGAAAATAGACCCCAGAAACTAGTTGAAAAACTACTAATGAAATAGTGTATATGCACTAATAAATTAATAGTTTTTCCATTAATTGAAGAACTACTAATGAAAAAGTGAATATGCACTACTAAATTAGTAATTTTTTCCACTAATTTCTTGGGGGGAACTATTTTGACTAATTCAAGAGAATATCAAATAATATTTCAAAATTTACTAAAAGTAGGGTATAGAAAATGAAAATTTTATATAAAAACGTTACAAGATAATTAAATTTGATAAAAAATGGGTATTAAAATTATTTAGATATTTAATTATTTAGACTAATCAAATCTGGTACTATCTTTTTATGTAATTTATCAAATGTCATTATACATGAAAATATTGGTGTAAATAACTTTCTTTGCCCTTCTTTGCCTAATATACTATTTGAAGCATCTATATTTGCAATATTTTCTGTATATCAAGCTAACAGATCACTTTACTTCATCCCGTATGGAAAAAATAAATTTAGGAAGTCGCAATAAATCATAAGTAACCGTACAAAAATTACTATTTTGTATAGTAGCGGTGGGACAGACTCAAATTCTTATGAAAATTACTAAAATTTATAGTAAAAATTGCTATTTGTATCGTAAAAATTATAAAGTAAGTAGCAATTTTTATTATATATTGTAGTAATTTTTATGTGAAAATGAGTCTGTCTCTCCGCAACTATCAAAAATAGTAATTTTTCCTACATCATTTTTATCCGTGTAGTAAATCGAAAAAAACGTATAAACCCGTACAAAAGCGTTGGATTTCTGACGATTTCCCACGCCTTCGTACAATTTCGTACGATTTTTTATTAATTCCACAAAACATTTATTATATATACGAAAAATTTAAGAATTATAATAAAATGTATGAAAGCATATAAAACCGTAACAATCCTTACATATATGCACGAAAACGAAGACAATCGGTAAAATTTTATAAAAAATTTTTTTTAATGTTTAAAAGTTTTAATACGCTTTCTTACCCTTCCTTACATTTTCATACGCTTTTTTTACATTTAGGTTTTTACAGACAAATTTAGAAATCGTATGAAAACGTAGAAACCGTACAAAACATCCAAAAATATACAAAACCGTAATAAATTTGTCCAAAAACCAATAGTTTCTTAACGGTTTCCTACGGTTTCTTACGGTTATCTACAGTTTCATACGTCTTCATACGTGCATTATTTCCATGCGGGATTTAACAGTTTTTAACAATAACTGCAATATTGTTTGCACAGACCTTATAAGTTTATAAATATTTTTTGATCTTCTAAAATTTTTCAGTTTATTAAATAAATATATTGTTTAGTAAATGTGGATGAATTTCAATACACTATTATATTTAGGTTTATATCAAAAAAAGAAAAAATTGTCGCACTATTAAGAGAAGTGCCCAATCTCCGTAAACACAAGTGAACCAAATATGTAAGATTCTCTTGTTGTTACATATACATGCAAAGAACATTTATGTCAATATTGCATATATAGAAAAAAGTTTGCATGCGTTAAATTAATCCTTTTCCATCTAAATTTTCTATTTTATTTAGCTCAAAATAATAGATGCAGAAGTCACGCCACGTTGTTATACCAAATTGAGATACAATTTCTGACTGTGCGTTAGTTGAATCATTGTTCTTTCGAGCCTGTGTGTAAAAATGTAATTAAAATATACAGCAAAATACACACATACAAAGATGCGCAAATACACACATACAAAGATGCGCAAATACACACACACACACACACACACACACACACACACACACATATATATATATATATGTGTGTGTGTGTGTGTGTGTGTATATATAATCACAAAAATGAAAGGATGAAACGAATCTCTTGTATCAGCAAACTTTTATTGATTTTCACTAAAGCCTATTTTACAATATCAAATGTTAGATAACTACCGCGTATTAGCGCAGAATATTATATACGCGTAACATTAAGAAGAAAGTGCGACAATTGATTACGTATCGACAAAAAAACATTAAATAAAGGAAAACATTTTATCGTACTCAATTTCCACTATGATTTCCACAAAAACCGATCTGAAGTTTAAGCGCAAATAAAAGTTTAAAAATTATTCCATTTTGTGAAAAAATGTGTTAACTGTCGCAGTGAAATTTTTTTTCAATTTCTTGACCACTTTAGATTATTTATATATAGGTATCATTGTCAGAAGATTTTCGTTTCATGCATACATTCTTTTAATTAGAAATGTAGTAAGCGAATTGTATATTTTAATATGCCAATGATTGTAATAAAACCATTGTTTTCTACTTGACTTGAGAAAAAAAATTTCACACGAGCGACAATGTAGGAAAGGAAAGTCTACGTAAAGAAAAGTAAAAATAACGTTAGATAGATATTGAAAACGCGTCATTCTAACAGGCAGGGTAAAACAAATGACTAGAGGTTAAATATTATTATGGAAAGGTACTAAACGAAGTCCTTTTTTGCCGAAGCTTTTACACCACGCGAGCCGTGGCTTGTTTCATATGCGCATTACTAACGTCGGCGGGCCCGTCGACGCGGGAACTCTGCTGTCTCGCTGTATGTGTAGCGCATAAGTTTTTTATTTTTGCAAAATGACTATATAAGTTTTTTAAGATGGAGGTGACATTTTAAGAATATTAAAAAATATTAGCGCTTTCACGCGCGGTACCTGAAAATAAAAAAAAAATACTCAATGCGACTTATTTTACTTTGAATGTTGTTTATAATATATATGACGTCGTGTTGTATCATGTATAATTTTCTATTTCTTTGTAAAAGATGTTTTTAATACGATCGATTTCGACAACTCATTGATACACGACTTATTTGGTATTACGGAAACTGCAATGAGTACCTGTATCTCGATCGATACCAATAATTTCGAAATAAATTCGGGCTCGAAATTGATAAAAAGTTAAATATCTAATTTGCGTAAGTGTATTTTATTATAAATCCCGAATTCCTTACATGAATTTTTAATAGTGTCTTTCAACTGCTTCCACTTTCCTAATTGTGATCTCAAGTGGGGATCGAGTGCTCATGGAACTTCAATATTCCCTATAGTAGGTACAAATTTTGCAGATTCGACGTTCCGAATACTGATTCGCAGCCTTTCTTTTGGGGTCGCACTTGTCTATATGTGAACTGCTTGCACGCGTAACAATACAAAACGCAAAAATTTCGACAAGTGCTAGTGTTTGAGAATGCCCTAAATTATACATGAGTAACATGCTGTGGGTGTTAGAAATAAATTGTGAACATCATTTGCATAAATTAAATTAGAAGATATATTGTAAACTGTATATAAATTAATTTACTATTACATATGAATCACTTAAAGTCGATATAAAAGTTATTACAAATAATTAATATAACATGTGTGTAAATGTTACAATTAGTGGTTGAGTGTATAACTATTAAAAAATTGGTTGAGTGTATAAGTGTTACAATGTGCATGTGTGAGTTTTTGATGAGAGATACCATGTGATGAGATTCCGTGTGGGACTGTGCCGTATGAGAGGTCCACGTTGGGAGTGAGAGAGACCGTAGAAGAAGTACAAGTGGCCGCATGGCGAGCACGCTGTACAGATTTGAGTGAGTGAGTATGCCGTGTATGAAGTACAAGCGGCCGCATGGCGAGCACGCTGTACAGACGAAGAGTGAGTGAGTATGCCGTGTACGAAGTACAAGCGGCCGCATGGCGAGCACGCTGTACAGGCGAAGAGTGAGTGAGTATATGCCGTGTACGAAGTACAAGCGGCCGCATGGCGAGCACGCTGTGCAGACGAAGAGTGAGTGAGAGAGAGAGCACATCCGTCTTCTTCGTTTTCAACGTGTCACCGACGCGTGAGTCAAATTAGTGTCTCTCTCATTTACATGTGTAAAAGTGAGAGAGACAGCATAAGTTTTTGCCATACTCGGTTAATCAGTGTAGCGAGTCAGCTATTCCGTAGAGAGCAGCTGTTGAGTGCTGCCGTCGCGCGACTGCCTGCTGAGTTAATCTTTAATCGCGCAACCGCGGGAAATTCAAATAATTGATAATTCCCAAACATTTCACCCGCCATCAACCGCCAGGTTGATTTAATTCCGCTAGTACTTCTGAATTCCGAGTAGGTGAGAGGTGGCCGCCTTGAGTTTCTACTTGTGAAATTGTGAGTTTCTTGATGACGTAGTCCAATAGCTTTTGAGAGTAGCCATATACTATGTGAGGATTATCCGTATTGAGTACCATAAACTCCAATTGATTTCGTGGGATGAGGGATGCCTTCTTGAAGTAGATTGAGACAGTTGTTGAGTCGTCTATTGCTGCCAAAGTGACTGAGTTATCCATTGAGAAAGTGCCAACTGGACAGCTGAAATTCATTGAAGTTTAGAAACCAAGTGAGAAAATGAGTTTAATAACTTATTAATGAGAAAAAATGCCAAAGTGAGTGTATAATAAATATCTTCTGAATCTTCTTTGAGTGGTTGTTATGGCCTTGAGTTGAGCAAACCTTCAATTGAGTTAGCAAGGATGATGAAGTTTCAATTTGAAAACGATGTCGTCCATGGTCTGATGGTGATGAAATATTATTGATTTCACCACTGCTTTCCACGTACATCATATGACATGGAGTAGGTGGTTTGAGTATCCATGAATTGTCATCATTGATGTGAGTTGTACCGCGTTGAGTTGTTTGTTGAAAAATGATGTGCAGGTCTTCTTGATTTAAACCATATGTAATTCGTAATAAAACCTTTCGATGAGTAATCACTGACCAGATATTGGTGAACAGCTGATGACAGACGATGCTGTGAGAGCACACAAATACAAATCCAGCACTTGTATGATTTTGGATTCACACCCCTTCGATGAGTTGATGAGTGGCTCTGCAAGTTGATCCCAGTGTGAGTGAAGGGTGGTGATGGGGTGGTCCAGCGTCCTGGATAGTTGCCCCCATGAGTTGCTGAGTCCGACGAGTCTGATACCTAGCACAAGTCACAAAGTCTAGAATATGTGACTTGGCCGGAACTCTGCTTCCAATAATCCAAATTTCCTACCTGATGTGTGCAAATGAGTTTTCTCGGTGCCACCGAGAAATATTTTTATGTGAGAATACCGAATGATTAGTGATGAGTTGACTGGAATTGATGATCGACTTCTGACGGACGCGGACGTGTGACAGATTTGTTTAACCTATATATTTGCTTTGAACCTCTAAATGTATTATTATTTTATTACTGCTAAGTATATGGCTTAAGTCACCACTGCAATATAAGCAGATAAAACAAAGCCAATTAAAATTGAAGAAGAAGAAGAATGAGTTGACTGCACTGTAGTAATGTAGCTGGATGTTGAGTGATATTTCAGTTGAGTTTGTAAAACCGACTTCCTACTTTGATGATTTCTTTAGAGTTTATACATGCAGTCAAACTATTGAGTAGATGATTTTGTGGGACTTGAGATATTGCAACATCAGGAGTTCAAGATGGAAATGAACTTGCTGAGTTTCCTTGATCCAGAAGATTTCCTATTTGCTGATGATAACAGCTATGAGTCTCGTCCCTGTTGAATTTTGCCTATGCCTTGAAATAGTCACAAGCTAGCTTTACCTAGCTAGTAATTTGAGTAGTGAATTGAGTAATGAGTGTTGATTGACGAGATCTTATAACTTTTCCGAGTGTGATGTGGCTGCAGTGAGTGTGACCTTTTCCTCTTTCTGAAAGGTGTTCTTCTTCTCGTGAGTCTGTTTGAGATAACCGTGATGATTATTTTCCTTTGATTGTTAGAATTACTCTTTGACTAAGTGTAACCCTGGTTCCAAGAGATTCCTTCCATCATGAAGCATGTTAGATTATGCGTGTGCATACTATATTCTGATCTGTCCATAAATGAACATGAGCGTTTGGCAACTGAACATTGTCCAAACATACCGTGTGAGCAAACCTTTCCGCTCTGAACTCCAACCGTGATATGGAGTATGGGTTGAATGCTGCCTTCCTTATTGATGAGGCTAGGAATAATAAGCCAATTGTGAGAAATGTGGTTTACCATGGGTGTGCTGTAGCCGTTGCCTGTTGCGAAGCATTCGAAAAGCCATAAACTTTGAGACCCGAATCTAGTTGAGAAATCTTCTTGAATGTGCAGCCATTCTTCGCAAATGAGTTGAATTTGTTTGTCCCATGAGATTGTGAGTAGCTACAGCTCTTGTAGGAGGATTTGAAATAATAACCATAGATGAGATTGTCCATGCGGGATCGAGTAGTGTTGAGTTTTGAGAAATAACCAGTTGTGATTAATTCCTGAGTGAGCAGTAATGTCATTCTGATATGAATTTGTTCGAATTTGAGAGACATATTAATCCGAGTATGTTTGTACCGCAATCATCCAGAGGTACAGCTTCTTCAGCTGGTGGCTCTGTGAGAAATTCTTTGATAAATTGCAGTGAGTTGGATTTCTATTTGGCTAATGGAAAACCGCCCGCCGTACAGAGCGAGGTTAACTGCTTGGCCTTTTGCATGAGAATTTCCTTTGTAGATGCTGTTCTTGTTGCATTTTGTGAAGATTCGGTTAAGACAGGCTTGAGCCTTGCTAAATGTGTTTGCTAATACATCAGCTGATTTGATGAGAGGTAACCTTACTTGATAGCGTCCATGAATATCTCTAGTATGAGATTCAGCTGAGCTGCTCACATTTCTCTGAGGGCAGAGTTAATGAGACTTGGCGTATAATGTGAGCTAGAATCCTAACCTCCATTTCCATAAATTGGTACAGAAATGAAAAGAAAAGTAAGTATATTTAAATTATTATTTATTTGTAGATAACTTATCGTTAATTACAGTGAGTACATTAGACAAGTGTAAAGGCGATACAAATTGATA
>JAYJLV010000046.1:1031971-1048027 GCA_036873485.1 Torymus texanus | reverse complement strand
ACCGTAGTACTAATACTAACTATACCCTTAAAGTATGAATTTGTGCTACACTTACATGGACTCCATGCTACTCTAGTGAAACAAAAATTTATGCTACTATAGCATGAGTCTCCGTACCATCATAGCTAAATTGAGCTCTCCATGTGGCTACTCAATTAGCAGTTAAATAATTAAAGAAATCTATGTATATAATATAAATCTATTATCTATATATACAATAAAAATAATTTTAAGTACAACTTTTTTGTCATGCTAATTAAAACAAGTGTGTGTAAAACAAAAGACCTATGATAACGTTAAAAGATCGGTGAAATGACAAAAACAGAAATTTAATGATTACTTTTGGAGTGTTTAATATAAAAGCAAAAGGATCAATCAGTCTGATAAAGAAAAAAGAAACAATGCGCAAATCTCAAGTAGTAGTTCATAGGTATGTACATCACGACCGAAAGATTGTAGGAAACTTCCCAGGGTGTAAGCGCAAAGTCAAACTACTACTACCCTCCTCTCACTTTTGCGGTGAATTCGGCTAATCTACTTATGCGTGAAGAAAAGAAGGCAGGCAAAGTACGGAGCAAGTTATATACGAACCTTTTCGACATCCTTGAACACTCTGATAAGATTCCTACCAGCGAGTTTCTCCAGGTCCTCCCTACTCCACTTTGGCTCGCCGTCTTTATTGGCGTACAGCCGATCGAACAGCGCCGGATACTTGGAGACATCTTCGAGACCTATCGGTGTCCTGTGAAAAAGAATAAAGAAACGGTGAGCGTTAAAAGGGAGATGAGATGAGAAGAAACGCGCACAATGGAAATAACTCTGTATATAGGTGTATCAACAAGCTATTTTTTGAAATAAGCAACATTTTTATAATCTCCCTGTTCATCATGTAATCGAACTATTTGCTTGGCCAGTTCCATTTTTACGCTTCAAAACTTTCAGCAAATAATTCAGAATACTTCAAAAAATATTTAATTAATATGGAATGCCCACTAATGATATTGCAATTTTTTAGAACTGTTATTTATCATTATTTAACTTTTTTACTATTCATTTCATGAAATGTTTATTTAATTTTTTATTAACTAATCAATAATAATTTACCTGACTGATTTATTATGTCTTTATATTAATAAAATGTAGGTACATAGATACGAACTATTAAATTGAAGTAATTAAAGATTATTATTTATTTCTATTAATTAAAAATTAGAATAGAATATGTAAATAATAACGTACCTATACCAACAATAATTTCAGCCGTTTAAACTGTTATCTATTATAGACTAAAGACCTTTTAAAAAGTAATTCTTGTTTTACTTCTATAAAATCTGATAATATAAGGAAGTGATGAACGTTAAAAGAAGTGGAGTTAATGAACTTGAAAAAATTTTATACCCAAAATTGTATACTTACAAATCCAGATATTATTGACTCCAAAAATAATCATACAGAAAATACCTAATTCTTTTTATTTTTTATTCAAATTTAATTATTTCTTAGATTATCTTATCTAACAATAAGTAAAATAGGAATTATTTACATTATTAAAAATAGTTTTTCAAAGTAAAAATTTAGTATGAAAACTCCCTCGCAATATTACAAAAAAAATGATCTTGTACGATAGAATCATTACGTCCGAGTTTGAAAAAGCTAATTTGACTCACACTGATATAAAAAAAATAGAATTTGATAAATTAAGTAAAGCATGTGAGCCTGCCAAAAGTGTTGTGACTCTCGCTTTGCGTCGACGTAAAAGTAATATTTCCTCGGGTTAGGGATAAAGGAGACTCTTCGAAGTGTTGAAAAACATGCTTTCATTGAGATTTGGAAAACATGCAATTCAGCAGCTATTTTTTTTCTAAACATTTGAGTTGGCTCCTCTGTAGGAACTTTGAAAGAAAATTGTATTTTTTATATATTTAGTTTGATTATCAATGGTAATAAAGGTATAAGAATGGTATTTTTACTATAAACTGTCTTACTATCGACCTTTTAATTTTAAATAGATAATAAAACCTATTATTGTCAAATTATCATTTAAACAAAATTTTGATATTACTGTAGTATGGTTATATTGTGCTTGTATAAATAATGTTATGCTTAATTTGAAAGTTTTTGTCGAGGTGCCAACTTAAATTTTCGCGTAATAAAATCATTGACGAAATAGCATGTTTTTCAAGGCATCTACGAGATGGAAACTTTTATAATACTTCAACGAGATAGCTTCTTTTCTGTTGTATGGCTAAAAGAAGATTTTCTTTAATTTTACAATTTTCTGTATACTGGAAAGAAAATTTTTTTTAATTACATAGAATAACTCGAAAAAATTTGGAATTGTTAATATATTCTGTCTTAAGAAACTAAAATATTCATTGTCTGTCATTTATTATTACAGAAAAAATCTTATTTTTCAAAAATAGATATGATAAATTTTAAAGATATTATCAGTTTATTATCTTAAAAAGGACTCAAAATTACTGCCAATAACGTATCGTCATTTATTTACGAGAAGAAAATTATTTTAAAAATATGTTCTGTAGTAGAACCCTGTTGGGGAGAAAAATCAACCTACTTATTTTCAATTCTGCATTCTGCATAGTGATAAAGTTTTCATACTTTTCAATTTATATCATTGTCCGGAAGAAAATGTTCACAAATTTAGAACGTTTATAAAATTATTGAATTATTGAAGATTTTTAAAATTCTTTTTGTGCAATCAATTTTAATGATTGAGATCTCCCATTTATCATTTTTTTAAGTAGATTAAAATGATGAAAATCAGAATAATTTTTTACATAAAAAATTTTGGAGTTATTACAGATTTCTAGATTAATTTGTTCGTAATTAAAGTTGATTCTTAAGTTTTACAAAATTATGTTAATTATCTTCTTTTCACAATTAGATAAAAAACAGTGAATGGCAAAGACTGGCAATAGTAACAAATTAAAATTAACAACTAAAAATACCGGTAAGTGAGCAATTCATTATAGTCATCCTCTTTTCAACTACTATTTTGTCTATTTATTGGAAACTTGTTTAAAAATTTATAATGATAAAAAATATATATAATTTATTAGTGAAACTAATAATGAGAAAAAAAGCAACGTGCCAATAAATAATCCACAATTTTTTCATTTTAGCCTTAAAATTATACATCATTCTTATTCATTTCGAATTATTTATAATACTAAAAAGATAAATATACTTTCAAGTTTTACTTTTGACGGAATCGTGACATCATTGTATTTTTCTTGTCTTGTTATACTTAATTCAAACTACTAATTCTGACATAGTATTACTTTCTCTTTACAGCGTATAAGTTTTTATTTACAAATTCCACTTTGTTTTACTCTGACTCTAATTTCTACTAATGTAAGAATTTGTTAATATAAAGCGAAAGAATATTTTGATGATTTACTTACTTATCAACTCCATTAAAATCTGCTCCAATACCAACGTGATCGATACCAATGAGATTTCTTATATAATTTACATGAGCTAAAAAGTATACATTTATTATAATTCGAATAATTTAGAAACTAAATCGTCTAATATAATTTTCGAAAGAAACAGGATAATTATTAAAATACATTTTGAAATTATCAATAATAATGGTGATACTATAAAATTACAAAACATTTTATCATAAAAAAAGTTAATAAATTTTTCATTTAGAAGTCGAATTTTATGGTACACGTATTATATTAGAAGAAAAGTGCAGCGATATTCTACGCTACATCATTAATGAATTCTTAAATTCTTACCAACAACATCCTCTATGGTGGCATTTCTCGATTTATCGCAATTGACAAAACCGCTGTAAAAGTTCACCATGACAATTCCATTATTAGATTTCTAAAAGTAACAATATTTTTGTATTTTCTATAATTTAATTTTTACAAAACGTTTTCTAAATAAGTTATCAAAGACATACCACTGTGTGTAAAACATCATCGGGCACATTTCTATAATTTTTGCAAAGAGCAAACGCAGACGAATGTGAAAAAATAACTGGTGATTTGGTTACACTAAGTACATTACGCATAACGTTGTGCGATACGTGAGACAAATCTACCAACATACCCAAACGATTCATTTCCCAAACAATTATCTGTAAAAATAATTGATTTTGAAGGTATATGGTTTAATGAGATAATATTATATAAATTATAATTAACTATTTCCTTTGCGATATTATTATTTTTGTTTAAATTACCTTACACATGTATAAATGATATAAAAAAAACTCAGAGTGAATTCAATATTTTTTACAGGTGTCATATAAAATATATTATAAGGCATATTCTATACAAAAAATAATTTACCTTTCCAAATTCAGTAAGGTTATATACAGATTTGTCATTTACAGTTGATGCATCTGCCCTAAAAATTATAATTTACATGATGTATAAAATTATAGCCAAGTAATATAATATAATAATTCTAAAAAAAGAATCATTGATGTGAACTAAGAATTTTCTGTCTACTATACTGACTTTAATAAAGCTAATACCTGATACTATAAACTTTTAATTTTAGTTGAGTAATGAAAACAAAATATGTATAAGGAAAACATTCTTTCGAATACGAATATTTCAGTATATACTAAACTTTAAAAAAATAATAGAATCTAGGAGTGGGTTTACGATTTAAAAAAAAAATAGAAAAAGTGATTTTATTATTGTCAAGTAATCACATAGTTTTCATACCAAGGTGTATTGCAAGTGTGCGTTAATGTTACGTAGCGAACTCCAAGTTCATGGTAAAGTCGCAAAACTGCTAGACTAGAGTCTAGTGAATGACCTCCTTCCACGCCAATCATAGAAGCAATTCTTCCTTCTTTCCAAGTTTCTTCTATATCACCAGCTGACGTTACAAACTTCAAATTTTTAGGATACTTCTCAACTAATCTTTTGATAACATCGATTTGTCGAAGTGTAAGTTGTACTGCATCTTTGTATTGTGAATCGCATCCCACGTATGCAACCCAAAACTAAAACACAATGAACATAATCCGATTGCTTTAGGAAACTCTTTTATAAAATTAAATACAGCTATCGAAGGATGAAAACAAATTTTTATATTTTCTATTCTAGACAAGCTTTTAGTCCGATTCCTTTCAGCAAACATACTGTTAAATCAAATTCCAGCAAACTGTATTCGTAAATAAATTATTTACTAATGAAATTTACCTGTGCTCCTACCCTCCCGGCAGACAAACGGGGTAAATCTGTCATGCATGATTTACAAACAGCTCTCCCCCAAACTGAGTCGTTAGTTAGATTTTTCTCGAAGTGATACATACTTAAATTGTCGTTGGCAATAGAATACAATGTATATGGTAAATCATTGTGCCTAAAATTAAATTATTTTTTTGTGAACTACGTTTTATAAAACTGTTTTTTTATAATATGATCACAGTATACAATTGAATCAATCATAGTTATCTTTTAATTTCAATAAATATTTAAATTAACTGATATATTCACATAACAAAATTAATTTTATAGAAGTTTTTATAAAGTATCTGTTATTTATATGACCTTCTAAAAATTTAAACGCCCAATTGTTAAATAAGATTATTTTTAATCATACCCGTCTATCAGAGGAGCTGATTTAAGTGCATCACTGCCTTTTGTAAAATCATCCACAGGAAGAGCAAATGATATAGCAATACAAACGGATATGATAACAGTCAAAATCACGACGGTCAAACCTGAAAAAAAATTTTTTTTTAACAAATTTATAATATTTTAAGAAATTTGCTTATTTATAATAAATTAAAGTAATTGGACTTTATTATAACCGGAACAAAATATTAGATTAATAAAAAAGGAAAGTCATGTGTTTTTACTACTGAATTGTGTTTATCGCATTAGGTTATCTTTATATCATTGAATTTCATGTATACTGCATTTATATTTTATCTGAGTGATAAGCAGATTGTTTTATCTGTTGTACATAATAAAATTTTATAGTGGTCTTCTGTTAATGAAAATAATATGAAAAATTATGCAATAAAACATATAAACGTGAAATTGTCGATTGCACGTTTAATCTATTCAACTTGACGTCCATTTCTACATTAAATTAAGCCAATAAATTTATCAGGAATAACTATCGCAATGAATCTACCTCTCTGCTGTCATATATACATATATTTAACCTTTGAACTGCCGGGATTTGAGGGGCTTCAATCTCCTTAGAAAATGCCTAAAACCTTATCACTATATCTTAGAGATAACCTATACAAAGTTTCGATCACAGGTAGAGTTTATTTTTAGATTTTCCGGCAGCTTAAAGGTTAATAAACACCAGATTATAATTATTTATATAAAATAATAAAAATTTAGAAATGTATTATACACTATTTTATTTTTATACACTATAAATTTATTATTCATCATACACATTCATATTTTCAAATCAACCAAGTTTTGTATTTAAATTATAAATTTTCAACTTATATTTACAACTTATTGTAAAGAAGTATTTACATTAATTATAAAATATACATTACATAAGAATAACTTTTGTCTGGAATTTAACATATTTGTAATGACTAAGAAGAGCTCCAGTTGGTTAAATAATAAATAATGAAACTATTTGCAGAATTACAATATTATTTTATAAATACCGCATATATTACACTACTTAAAATAAATTCGTGTGACATGCACATCACAACGTAACGAACGAAACTAACCAGTGCATCGTTGATGCAAATGCAATACGTACGGTACGTAATTCCATGTATACTCAAGTCATAAAGTTTACGTTTTCAAATTTATGTTGTGTCATGAACGATGTCTAACAATAGTTTTTTTATTTTTTATCTACCGAAATTAACATTAGCTTTCTTAAACATAATAATTATCTCCAAAAAAAGTGGTATAATTTAAATTAATTTCATTTTAAGGTATATGGCTTTAAATTAAAATACAAAATATTTTTTTCTTAAGTAAACTTTGTTATATAATAAAATTTATGAAATAAAAATTGATCAAAATAAATGATGTTTGTAAATATTCAAATAATCCTACCGCGTGGGATTGCCATTGCTCTGAAAATCTCGGAACCTCACTCGGACAGTTCTAACAAGGTACTGACAGTCAACAAGTATAGAAACCGGGACGGGGAAGTACGGTATTATCAGTTAATTATAGCGAACACTTACACTTCGTTTCAACACTGGTAAACGGGAAATTATTCAATCAAAATTGATAATAGCTTTTATGAATTTTTTTTGCTAATTTTTCAAGTATTAATCATGAAATAAAAACGGGTAGCAACAATATCAAACAGCCAATTATATTTAAACTTATTTATAAATATATATGTACGAAGAGGCTTTCTATAATACATACGTTCTTTTTACACAGAAAGCAAAAATTATTCGTTTGAATATATACAAAAATATTCAAATGAAACGGATATTTGTGATGATACGATGACGATGAATAATTTAAGTAAATATATTACATTAATTTATTGTTCATCATATAAAAATGCACTGTTCTTATTAAAATTATTTGCAATGAATTTCTTTAATTACATTGAAAATTTTGTATAATTTTATACATTATTATGTCACATGCATAGTATCTTTATTTTAGATTTTCATTATCTTTATTTTATCTACTTCTATATATACAATATACTATTAAAACTTAAATTAATGAATAAGGAAATGATATAAGAACTGTTATGAAGAATTAGATTAATCTGATATGGTAGTCTGAAGGGCAATGCATTGGCCAACCAATAACTATTTGCGATTGTTTGATTTGTGCGAGGGCGTGAAATTGACGGTATTAGAATTTTTTGAATTTAAACGAAGGTTGAATAATTTATTTAGTATTTGTAAAAGAAAAGTGCTAATTGCTCTAAGTAAATAAGTTATACTAAATTAGAAAATAAATTTGAAACCAATAATAATACAAGTAGTAATTTTTAGAATTTGTACAAAAGTTGAAAAATAATGATACTTATTTGGTAACATTGTGGTAAACTTATCAAACAGAAATTTAACCATTAAATTTATGCATACTTATTTCACAACGATTTATAACGGTCATCAATCCGGAGCATCATTGTAAATCATTACAGTAAATGTGGCATAAATAACAACATTAAATACTGTATCTTTGAATAAACTCTGATCATAATATGAGTAATTATGTATTTGGTCATAAATATCTTCGCAAAACTTGTGGGATTATTATACTACTGCTATCGCTGGAAAATAAAGATTAGTGCATGCATGGAAAAACAGCCGAGCTGTTCGGCCGTTTCTAGGTATTCTGGTATTGGGATAGGTTTGTGTAAAAAAAGACATCTACAGAGCCACTAGGCCACGTGACCTTTGCTACTTGTGCGCATACTCGTCGCTGTACGGCAGTTTGTAGCACCGTAACGGTCGCCCGGCGAGATCATTCTGTAACCTAAGTCCTAGACATCTTTAGCAATAAGTCTCCCATTGTCGAAGTAAATTTTTGTTTAAATAATAATCAAATATAATGTATGATGTTTAATATCTGCTAATGCCAGTTTTAGAATATTTTAAGTTTTATTTAATTTTTGTTACTTATAGAACGCAATGACATCAGAAGCAGTTTATAACTTTTTAAAATGCCAGAATAGACCTTACAGTCTTATTGATATAGGAGCAAAATTGGATAAAGAAAAACATGGAAAAGCTGCAATACAAAAGTCGTTGGACAAACTAGTTGAGCGGCAAAAAGTATTTCAGAAAGTTAGTATATTTGTTATTTATTTGAATTAAACGGTTAAATTTTTTGTAATTAAATATATCTACAAAATGTGAACACTTATTATTAATTTTTTATAGTAATTTCAACATTACTTTCCCCGTATTATTTTTCTTTACTATTAAATAAATTGTTTACCATTTATTTACCTTAATTTTTATTAACTTGAAGGGGTTTGAAAATGGAAAAAAGTAGTGAAAACGTAATTTCTTAATGAATCCAATTCATTAATTTACTTCGAAGTCCTATAAGATTACGATTTTTCGAATTTAAACAAAAATCAGAATGAAACGAGTTTTATGAATGCGTTTATATTATTTTCAAGGTGAATGGCAAGCAAAAAGTCTATTGCATTATGCAAACTGCTAAAGAGAATTTGAGTGAATTAAAAACTCGTGAACGAGAGTGTCAAGAACACTGTAATGAGCAATTGAAAAAACTACAAGAGCTAGATTCCGAAATAAGAAAGCAAGAAGCTACTTTGAAATCTCTTACATGTGGTATAACCCTAGAAGACGCAGAGAAGGAATGTAATCAGATGAAGGAAAATAATGAAAAGCTATCTCGAAAGTTAGATAAGCTGATGGAAATTTCAGGTACTGAAGATATGAGCGAAGTTAAGAAAAAAGCTGAAAAAAGATTAAATTTTTATAACACTGAGTATTCTAAAAGAAAACGACTGTGTACTGGTATTCTTGATTGTATTTTGGAAAGTTATCCAGGCAGTAAGAAGCAATTGCTTAATGAAATCGGAATAGATTCGGTATAAATACTAAATATTTATTATTTATAACTTAAGCTTATGTAATTTAGAATGATAAACACTATAAATGAAATAAAACCTTATTTTAAGACTATATTATATTGTATATTATTGTTTATCCGTGTCCATAAAATATTGATCGATAGATAATATATCGACAAAAATAGAATTATTAGTGATAATTTATTTTACAAGTACTATACCGCATAACGATAAAATTTATTGCTACCACCAATCGATAACTTACCGACAGGTGGTACATTTAGCAGTCATACGCTGCGTGTTCTAAGTATATTACCATTGCGCTGCGCATACAGTTATCGTACAGTAGAGTTTATTTCGATATTCGGTTAATAGAGGGAGCGACGTGGTTCATTTTAAAATATTCTATACATTATAAATATATAAAATATTACGTGTTATTCATAGATGTTGGAGTAAACAAAAAGTATTCCTTTCTAATAATACTAACAAGTTTAAAAAAATATGAATTTATCAGAACTTTTTATATTATATAAAAGTATACACATAGTAGTCTGTTTACTACTCAGATGTTGAATTCTCGTTTTGTATATGCTCGAATCTGAAGCTATAGTTTATATTGCTTTGTTTGTACGCATGATAGAGATTCTCTTCTCTTGCAAAATTAATAAATCTGAAATCATCATAGTTATATGTATTTGATCAAACTAGATAATTTGAAGGTGGGAGTTAAAGTTACTCTTCATAAGATTTGTATATTTTTGTAATGCTACCTATTAAGAATAAAAATAATTATTTCCAACACACACACACGAATTCAGAAAAAATAATAAAAACTTAATAGTCCCTTCGCTGTTATAAAATACAAATAGTGCTATTACAATTTCTCATGGATTATATATATATATCAATGCAGGTAATACTTTCGATGATTAGACTCACAATTGAAGGCTCATACGTGCTGTTTTCAATTTTCTCAAAGAAGTGCTAAAAGCTCATTTAAAGAGCATGAAACCAGTGCAAACGCAATCATACCTTGGCGAAGTTTTACTTTCGGCTGGAGCTGCACACAAGATTTCTTTAAATTGCAGCGCAAGACCTTTTCGTATATACAAACACACGAATGCACCGCGAGAGAAACACACTGTTATATTCGAACATACATTGGTACAATGTAAATTTACGTTGAAAGTCTTGCAGCTTCAGCGAAAACCTCTTCCCAGTCTCATTGCTCAGCAGCTACTCACACGAGTTTCGCGCGAATGCGCGTGGAGGACCTTTCGTATGCTGATGAGCGCGAGAGTGCATGATTTTTTGACCTCCTTGGGGGGCGTATACGCATGTACGACATTATGTATGCGGCAGCCTCCTTTTTTTCATATGACCGCGTGTACCCCATATTGTTCTTTGCATCCGCACTCGGCAACCCGAATCATCGCCTTAAACATGAACACCACTCCTTTTGTATCATTTGGTTTTTTACGATACGTGCGCGTGAGCGCGGCAACGAGGAAACCAGACGAGGCGACAATTTACTGTTATCGAAAGTGTAATTTAAGCCAGTGTTTTAATCTTGTATATGTACATTTAAGTATGAGTATTGCAAGAGAAATGAATAACACGGTATATTAAAAATTGCGATTTCGGATTAAATTCAAATTATAAAAACCACATCAATGATGTACTTTATTGCACGCAGATATCAAATTGTGGTTTATGGAACGAATTTTACCGATAATTTTTATTTTTAGGATTTCTGTCACAGAATACATTACTTTCTCGCGAAATAATTAATTCCAAATTGCTTTTTAACTTTTTAAAGTAATTTAATATCATTTTTATTGTAGATCTAAATTTAATAATATAAAAATATTATTGTTAACGTTTTTTAAATTATAAATAATTATGAATAAACAGATACAGTTAGCTTAAATAGTCTTGTATAATTACAGCAATAATTGTTTAATATTTCATCGACATCATACACGACATAATATGTCAAATAATCTATACAAAAATAGAACACGCAATGTAAATAAATCATTGTTTTTGCTTACTTAACAACGCTTTGAAAAAATAGTATATTACGTATCTCCGATTCCTTCGAATGATTATCAGCTTGCGGGAATAGCAATACTTTACTTCTTTATTAAATAATCTACTATTATATAATTATTCAAATTAAAATTATTTACACAAGCAAAACAGATAAGAGATAATGATCTAAAGTCCCAACAAAAATACACCTAATGGCACTGATATAGTTGAAATTTTCTATCAAATATGACCTTAAATACGGAAAAAAAAAGTTTAAAATGCATGAGCTCGTTCTCGTAATTTATTATATTTACATTTAAAATTCATAATGAGCCTTAATATTTCATTAACAAACAATGCGACACAGTAACGATTTTAATTAAAAGCCTTCAGGCATCACGTGACCTTACATCGCATATCAGCCGCGCGATGTGCATGTCCAGATTGATGATTCCGATCGCGCGCATACTATACTATTCAATGAATCGCTGGGTTACGGTAACCAACCAAGAGGAGGGGGACGACTCTTTTTTTTTTTATAATGACATGCGAGAACCAAGTGCGAAATGGAAGAGTTTCACCGTGTTCGATGAATATTCAAACTTCCTGGTCTTTTTTTTTAATAATGATGTCCCTCGAAATTATTGTCGAGCGCTCGATGCACGAGGGAGCGAGAAAAGGAAGATACATAATGGAGTGAGAGGAGAGAACGACCGTGCACTCGTGCAAGAGAGAGAGAGAGAGAGAGAGAGAGAGAGAGAGAGAAAGACAGACAGAGCCACGAGTACAGTTTCGTATTTAGTCCGGAAGTGCAGTGCACCGAGCCTGCACTGCAACCGCGAAACGGTACTTTATTATCTGAAAATGTACAATCTCGAGATCACGCGATCGTATTTCGCTATAGATAAAAGGGGGAGAGAGAGAGAGAGAGAGAGTTGGACGAGCGTGCACGCGCCCTCGTATCGACTGGACTGCGATGAAGAAGCTCTCCCCCCCTCTGGTGCGATATGCGATATCAATTTCGCTTCCGGCCTCCTGTATAATAACGAATGGCCCTGTGGACGGGCGAAAATTTCGCTCTGTGTATATATACATACTCTTCGTGCGAGAATGTATGGGGCGATTTTAAGGGTGTCGAGCGTGATGTGCACGCGCCGAGGATGTATGGGCATTTCAAATGAATGCAACTGCATACTGCACGCAATCGCCTGCGCTCGTTCGTTCCCACGTTAAATTTATTTTCAACAGGGATATAATGACGATTTAATTAGTTTCGCCTGCATGTGTATATATATATATATATACATATGAAGACAGGTGGCACTGGACATGGTATACTTTGCGTTTTTTCTTTTATTTTGTATACCTTTGATTTGTGTTAAATATCGTAGTAAATTCAGAATAAGGCGTAATTTGTGTTGTAGAACAATTGAAAGATCAATTGTACGTATAGTATTTTAAAAGGGTAAAAATGTTGGATTTTAACGTAAGGTGAAGGCAAACACCACTGTTGCATGCATTTAGCATCTATTTTATTTGTGCAGTTCAAGGAAATTTCACTGCTCCTTTGAAATTCACAATGTTACTTTATAGTTTCCAGTAAATTATTTTTTATTCAATTCCGCGCCGCGCATTGTTTCCCTTTCTTTTTTTTATATCTCCGGCGCTAAATTTTACGCCGCTACCGTAATTACGTTTAGCGCAGCACAACCGCGCGCACTACAAAAGTGTACGGCGCGACCCTCATTTGCACCTCGAATCCATTAAGTTAGGGGTCATTAATTTCCGTATCGACAAAGGTCGTATCGTTCGAGATGATCTTGATGTTTAGTAATAACTTACCTGAATTGCAAGTGTTTCTCAATAGCATTATCTCTTTCGCTCTTTCGCTCTCGCCGCGCTCGCGCTCATTTCACAATCGCTTTGAACATTCATGTTTCTCCTTTATATATACCACGTCAAATCATCATCATCGGTGCGCGCATTCGGTAGCATATACTCAAGTGAGACGCAATCGTCATTGCGATGGAGATTGGTGGACGATGATAAACGATTCTACGACCTACATTTGTGAAAATGAGGATCCTTCGAGTTTCCGTTCACGCGTATATATTCCAACGTTACACTTGTTTTTCCCGACACTTATACTTTTGTATACAAGTTGTTTAGTAAAGATATGGGTAAAGTGTATGCAGAATTGACGAGTGTAGTTAATAAGAATTCCGCTTTTAATTTTAATAAGTTCCGAGTATAGCGCTCGTCGGAATAGTTTCGAATTTATCGCGGTTGACTGCACTTCGTGCATTGTAAAATTTTTTAATCGTTTTTTAATGACCACCTGCACAAATGCAAATAGATGTTGCCAACGGATATGCATTCGCAAAGGAAACATACCATTATTTGATGAATTATTAAAAAAATTGATATAAAGAAAAAGTATATTTAACAACTATGCATTATTTATTACAAATAAAAAACTAAGAAAACTGAAAAAACTTATATTATGGATGAAGACCAAATTACATTCAAGTCTTTGAAATTTCACGATAACCACAAAATTAACCAAATAAACTCGACAAAACGGCGCCGACCATTGACCGCACGGTTACAGCAGGTACACCACGCAATGCAAATGAAAACACATCACCATCGAACCAAAAACCCTCGAGTATATACATCATGGCCCTCCCTCAAAAAACCAAGAACCACAGCCACAATAAATCTTCTGCGTTCTCGGAATTCATCAAAAGGAACAACAACAGCAGCAGCAGTAGCAGTAACACCTCCTCGGTTGCGCACCGTGGCACCCGCCGCATTTTAAAGTCAAAAATTCTGCGGGTCTGTAGAATTTTCGCAGAGCTGTGCGAACCATGCGTCCGTGGAGGGTACACTCGACTCTCCCTTTCCACCTCTTTCACCTGAAAACGGTATATCTACATATATACGCATGTATATAATTCGGACGGCGATCCCTTGCACCGACTTCCGCCGGTAATTCGAGGGTCTCTCTCTCTCTCTTGCGATCTACTCACACCGTCGACGAGCGGATGTGAAAATTCACGAAACGCACACGCAGCAGTGGTAGCGGCGTCGCGGGCGACGGCACAGCACACGGGAAACGGGACTCGTGCAGGAGAATGCATCGTGAGCTGCTGTCACGGTGAGCGACGATACGATATATGTATATATACATATATACATATATATATATATCGTATACACCCAACCATTCCGCATTCATTTTCACGCACTTTTTGTTCCTGTCTCCCTCCTACTTCTCTTTGGCTTTTTAGCCGTAGCGGATCTCGGATCTTGTTTCCTTCGTTGTCCGGGTATATCGCGTGATGCCCAACAGTGCATGGGTGTATATAGAGTATATACATTTGCACTGATTTTTGCAGTCGATCGAAAAAACTTTCCTTCCTGTGATATATATGCTGGGCTACAAGTTACAAAATCCGCCGAAAATATAACGGAAAAATATACCGAGCGCGAATCTTTACACTGTCGCGGAAGTATTATCGATCGCAGAGTGCATCGTGCGTGCATATCAAGGCGTTGTGCACGGAATATTTATATATACTGTTGGTTGAATTGTGATAATTATGGATACTGCAATTTTAATGATAACCTCGAGGCGTACATACTCTCTCTCTCTCTCTTTTCTCCCTCGCTCCGTTTCTCTCTTCCGCTGTCGTGTGAACCTATATACCGCTGTTGTCCGTTCGCTGCGTTTCAATCTATTATGCACGCATTTGCTACGCTTTTGAGTCAAGTTATTTCAATAGGGTGGATTGAACAGCGTTTCTAAATAATTTAGTACATATATACGAGTGGATAATATACCAGGTTTAATAAATAAAAGATCGTTCGTTTGATTAATGCATAATCCTTACGCTATGCTCTAGGTACAGTAAAATATATATGTTGTATTTATCACGATCAATACGACAATTTGAAATAAAATGGTCTGCAGCTTGTTCTTATTGGAATGAAATTATGATATATCTTAAATGTTTTGACTGCGGTATGAGAATCCAATAGTGTCGCTATCACTTTCGTTTCATATGATTTTTTAATCTAAATTTTTTTTTTTATTTACTTTATTTTTAGTCGCGTCCCCCATAATGGGTATTAGCGACCTTTACAAGAGATTTTACATTTACAGTAATTACATTATTATATACAGTCTTACATGGTATGATATTACATAATATACAATATAATATTTGTTAGATAACACTTAAATATATATTACTTGAACATGTTGTGTATTTGTAACGTTGCTATTATAATATATATGATTTTAAATTAATTTGCGTATATTTACAGAATCGATAAAGTTTATTACATTTTTGCAGTTTATAGGTTCATTTAACAATTCTTGTAAGTTACTGTTTAGGAGTTTTTCTTTTCTTCTTTGGTCAGAGAATTTTGGGCAATCGAGTAGGATGTGTTTAACAGTTTGTGGAACTTTGCAAACCTGGCATGTATTTCTGG
>JAYJLV010000046.1:994476-1031871 GCA_036873485.1 Torymus texanus | reverse complement strand
AGGTGATATATTGGAAATTTATTAAGAAGGAGATTGCACAATTTTTGCGAAGCGAATATTAATTGGACCTTGAGAGTCACTTTCGAATACCTAAAAACGAATAAGCCACAGTGCAGAACTAATTAGTTTTCATAGGCCCTTTTCTAGAAATATTGATTACAACATCTGTTCTGTTCGTTATTTTGTTGCAAAAATATTGCCCTTTTTATTGACTTTAACTCTGCAAGTATTAATTTTATAAATACAACTTAAAAATGATTATATAACAGGTAAACAACTTGGATTTAAGATTGGTTTAGAGGTAAAATATTAAATGATAAAATCTTATGTAAATAATCTAATATAAGGTGAAAAATCGTTAAAATTTTTTTAAACTATTTTTTTAGGATATTTTGAATTATTTCTTTACGCTATTATAATGATATTTGGATTTATTTTACTTGTTTTAGCATAAATTAAAAAAATACAATAACTATTTTGGTTAGCATGAACCCTCGTCATGTGCCTTATGTATAATATATGGCTATTTCTGGGCAACAGTCAGACGGTCGATAACAAGTAAAGAAAGCAGTATATTTGGTTCGGGTTATACATACTATAACTACCAGAACGTAGTTATTAGTACTATTTTTCGATGTTGGATTCTACTATAATACGTCTATTGCTATCAAACACCTAAATTGTAGACAGTTTGAGTAGTTCTATACATAAAATACTGAAGATAGAAAACAAAACAACAGAGAAATGCTATGATCTATTGCAAATTAAAAAGATTGAGTAATTTCAAAGACGTGAGAGTTTAAGTTGAATAACGAAATTTGTCAATTCAATTTCATGCATGATGTGTCAATATACAGAATATGTTCGATATTATGGTTTTTATATACATAATCATTATTCTTATTTTGTCATACATTGACAAAAAAAGAGAAACAAATAGTACCAGGAGCTGACCAGTGCTGTGTAAGTCTTTTCTATATTTCAAGCGAAGAAGATAGTCTTCGAAGAGTTACAATAAAAGTATTAAAAGGAATACGACAGCTATACAACGCAGAACGGAGAACGTAGATATAACAAGTAGCAAATAGCGAGCTATTCAGAGAAACTTATCGCCGTAAATTGCACTTTCGGGAAGTTGTTATTAGATAAAATAATTATGCCTCATGATATTGGCCATCGGAATGAAGACGCTCCCTCTCCCTCTCTTTCTCTCTTCTTCTCTCTTGCTCGCTGGCAGTTAAAGATTCTAATAGCTATCGAATTCAACGATAACGAGAAAGTGCATCATCAATAATGAACGATATGAGGACCCATCAATCGACTCCTCTACATTCATAAGTGTTATATAAATAATGTAAGTTGTCTTTCCAACTTTAATATATTTCCGCTTTATTGTTCGTTAAACGAATGAAAGTTACTTCATACATGCGCGGGTTACATTGAAGTGTTCCTTTACATTCTTTAATCGTAAACCAATCATTTCTATATTGTGAATCCTTTTTTGATCAATGCTATAAATAAATAAATAAATAATTTTTCTGAGATAATTATTGTAAATTGTGTAAGTTGTTATATGCCAATTCCTTTAATTGTTTGTAATATTAACAATTGGATTATGAAATTGATTTAAAGGTTTTGAAATGAAAAGGCGTAATAATTTTCATATTTACATTTTAAGTTTTCATTTAATTAATAAGTTGTAGTAAAGAATTAAAATATAAAAACGATAAAATTATCAATGTTGCAAGTTTCAAAGGATTGTATATTTATCATTTCATCAATTCTACAAATGAATAATACGCTATCCATACTAATTAAGACATTTCTAAAGCATGAAACATTATACAAACAATTATCAAAATCACAACTTAATTAAGACTTCTGTGGCAATATTTGTAATCTTTTGAGTCATCATCAAACAGAAGCTGGGTTTTTTTGAATAATCAAATTCACAGAATACAAACTGAAAATTTTGTGTACCGAATGTCATATGCTAAATTTATTAATCAGAAGAAGAATAATTCATTTTATCATCAGAAAAGCAACTTGATACTGATGAAAAATTGTTTTTAAATAAAAATTTTGTACAAAGTTAATTTAAACTTTGGTTACGCATTCTTGAACAAAATTTGGTTCATGTTTGTGTGTATAAACAATTTTAGCAACATATTATACTCATTTTTAATAGCTGAGTTTAATTAAAACATTCTCTTATACAATCTAAGTTTTTTGATATTGTAAAAAACAAATTTTAGTTTGTTTGTTTTTTCCTTTTCAATATGTTTTCCAATTTCCACAACATCAAAAGCTACGTCTGAAAAGGCTACGGATGACACTGCTGAGTATTTCGCTCCTTTGTCAACCTTTTGTTTATTTATTCTCATTCTTTCTATTCAATGTCTGTTTCAATCAGTTTTCACGACTGATATGTCACGTTTGTTCAAGTAATTATAAATAAAAAAAATATTCAGTCTTTTCAAAGTTTTGATTAAGTTAAGCTTAAAAAAATTAAATACAAATAATAAAAGCACACATCATATTAACAACTAAACAATACTACAAAAATTTCTCAACAACTTTTAAGCTCATTTTTGATAAATGTTTAATCAATTGTAATTCTGTATGCAAGTTCATTGGATTACACTAAAATAAATTGACTATTCACGCTGCCCCGTGCACGAAATAGTAGATTATTTTGGGGCCGCTCGTCTCGTGCATGGAGAGAATTGTCGTCTTCGTGGCCGATAGATATTCAACAAGAATATTGTTACTTTTGCGGTTGGCGCGTGGATCGTCATATAATTAAGAAAGCTTCTTCTAATCCATGCTGCCCCGTGCACGTAATAGTAGGAAGCTATTTTGGGACCGGTCGCCTCGAGCGCGAAGATGAAAACATCTTCGAGGCCGAGAAAGAACACAAAATTCTTTTATTCTGATTGGTGGTATGGCGATGGGTTGTCAAGGAGCGGTATTGTTATTAACAAAAGTGATGTATTGTGTGCTTTTTTCACATTTTTTGAGTTGAGTTGAAAAATAGCTTGCACTCGATTAATAAATATTACTGATTTTTATTATTTGTCCAATAAAGTTCTTTAACATTCACCATATTTCAATTACCACCATTTAAACCCATATCACGCATTAAAATATGATCAATCCCGTTTCACGCGACCTTCTTCCCGAGTCCCACGTTACACAGAACCTTTCCTGCCAAAACAGGAAGAGCAAGAGAAAGCAGCTACACCTTCTCAATCCACGCACTAATATATTTCAGTATGCTTATCCGGCGCGAGAAGGACGTCGTCTCCATCGACAACACAGGCGCTTGCGTTACACCCGACATGGAACCTCAATCGATGTTCTCTCCTTGCTCGCACATACCGCAATATATACAACACACAAGCAAAAGGCTTCCCTCTCGCTTCGTTCTTCGCGGAAGCGAAAACGAGAATACGAGAGAGATCAGAACTCGAAGCTGAAGGAAACTGCGCACGAGCGCAAAATGTAACGCCATGGTAAAGCAACGGCGCCGATTTCCCACCGGGGGTTTGCATAATATCGCCGATGGCGTCACCTGCTTTCAACGCTCGCCGCCACACATCTCCTGACCACATCCTTCCTCTTCTTACCTTTGCAGCAAGCATGTAGCATGTCACGTGCGTGCGCGCCGCACCGCGACTCTCTTCGTGCCGAGAATGAGCGAACACGAAAGCTACTATACCGCGACTCGTATATACACACACACACACACACATATATACACGAGTGCGTCTTTCTTTCCTGCGGGTGTGAATATAAGCACGAGCTCTGGCTCCACCTTGTGTGTTTACTTTATATACTTGCACGCAGGTGTGCGGCTATATATACGCGTGTATATGTGTATATACGTTTGAGCAAGAGGGCCAAATCGCGGCTGGTCGTCGCGCAGCAACTTATACTACTGCATGCTCTGAATTTATACACACACACAGACACACGTACACAAGATCGTTGTGCGCGAATGGTAAGACAAGAAGGACGAAAAGAAGAGGCTCGGGTATTGCACAGAAAGAAAGAAGACAAGAGCACAGTGCCGAAACTGCTCGCTCTATATAATATACCTGCGTGCCCGGGCGATATATCGCGGGTCACCTTATACGCACGTGTGTGTGTACCCATGCGCGTACGAGGGCGCGTGCATTATATATATGGTTCTCACAGGGGCTCGAGGCTAATGACCTTACGCTCTCTTATATATATATATATATACACGTATTGCGAGCCCTTTAAAAAACAGCGGTGCTCCTCTCTCGCCTCCTTGTTCTCTCCGTCACTTCTCCCTCCACGTTCGAGTGGAAGTGGTTTTTAGCGCGGATGCGTGTATGTGTGTGTATATATATATTGGATCGTACTTTTGGGTTCCCATGTTACGACAGAGTATGGAGGTGGAGGGTAACGTAAGTATAGAGCGAGTAGGCAATCGAGGTTCGTTGCGAAGCCTCTTCACGAGGACGTCGCGACGGATTGATAAGAAACAGATTCTTCCGCCTGCTCTGGGATATTCGACGACGCTTGAGAGGCTGCGTGTGTATATGACGAAGCTGGCGTTTGATGCCGGCATTTTTAGTACGCGATGGCTATTTAAAAATAGATGATCGCTTTGAGTGCTACGCGCGTGTATGTGTGACTGATACAGTTGTGGATGGAGTTCATTTGTATACGGTTTCTGTAAAACTTTTTTTATTTTCTTTTTTCTTATACGCTTTCGGAAAAATGTAAATAATAGTGATTAAATTATAATTTATTTATTTTTCTGAGTAATTATGTACGTGTACTTTTACAATTGTCTATAATATAAATCTAGAAATTTATAAATATTTTGTATTCAGTAAAGTTGGTGAATGTATACACTCTGCTCCTTTGAATAACGTTCAATAACTTTTCGTAGATTAATTTAATATAATTACATTTAAGGGTATTACCGCCTATGTTAATATGAAACTTCTGGGAAAAACATTCTCGTGAATTCGCCAGTATAACGAATGAAATTTAACCATTAATTTTCCAACCTCATATTGCCGAATTAATGTAACAACTCCGAAATTGCGAAAGGCCAAAGAATACTTCACGCGCGTATACCACACAACGTCGAAAATAAGAGTACGTTATACTGCCGGTAGGCGAAACTTCCATAAAAATGAAATCATAATCGTTCATTTCACGCATTAGAGAGCCTATTACACTTAAACTCATCGTGCGCCAACGATTTCCGCAACGTTGTTACGTAACGACCGCGTGTATCAGACTCTATATACTCTCTCGAGCCATATAACCGAATCGACTTTCGACGCGCTCTCGTTGGGCTTCGCTCGTTCGGCTGGCGCACACACATGCGTACGCCACGCATTCAAACTCTGACCTAACTTGAAAATAAAAAAAAAAAATCGATCCAGGCCCACAGGCTATGAACGCGTCTTCGCACATCTCTCAACGAGGGCGTAATATACGGCCGAAAAATCGCACGTACATACACACACACACATACATGCGTATATACACGACTATTTATTAAGTGCACTTGCGAGAGCTAATCGGCTCTCTCGAAGAAAAAGAGCACGCGTTCCAGATGGCCCGAGGCGCGAAGATAATGATGTCGTAAAAAATTCAATTTCTTTTCGAAGGGAGGCAGAGAGAAGAGAGAGGAAATGATGAAGAGAGATGTAGGCACGATATTCGGCCCTTCGAGAGGAACGAGCGCGTCTTCATTATTCGCTCTCGCGCGATTTCTCGCGCTTTATAAGGCTCGTGTGATCTAACGCGAGGGAGAGGAGTGTATAATATGCCGGGAGCATAAATTTCGTACGCGCGCGCGAGAGAGAGAGAGAGAGAGAGCAGCGGAGCAACTCAACCACGAAAAGAATTACGATAGATAAATCTGCGTGACGGACGATTATTTGCCCCTTTATGGCGGATTCTCTTTTTTTTTATTTGGCACTGATAACTTCATTGAATATTTTGTAGTTTGTATTGAGATGTAGCTTTTGTTAGGGCGATGAGGAACGGTATTTTGCATCATGTATCCGATATTTGATTTGTTATAAGTATTAAATTTAAATGTAATTCTTTTTTTTTATTGATAATAGTAGTGGAGTAATTTGCACTGAAATAACATTGACCCAATTGAATTCGTATTTGAATATGGAGAATCAAATAATTTTATTAAAACTGAAATATGAAACTGAATCAAATACATATTTTATTGAATTAATTGAATCAATCATTGAGTCAATGAAAAATTCATTCGGTTCAATCTAATATTTTTTTTCAATAAAATTATTCAATTGATATCCGTATGCAAATTTGAGGTTCACTAAATCAATTTTTTTTCTCAGTCTACAAAATTAATTATTATATATAAAAATTCAACAATTTATTTAATGCTGACGATCGATTGTTAGTTCAATTTATTTTCAACATTAAAACAATAAAAGATTCAATGACTGAATTTTTAACGAAGATCACTTTGTATTCATTGACTTAACAATTGACGTTAATTGACTCATAACAAACAAGGTCTTAAACCATGTATAAGATGCTACTCTTTTTCGCCATTATCTCAGCTATGAAACATTTATAACCGTTTGATCAATTGAAATAATCGAGATGTACGTATAGAGTCAATATAAAGTATTGCTCACGTATATTTATAAGGCAAGGAACAATAATCAATTAAATGATTATATAATTATTCGACGGCTAAAGCCATCGAGGAAAACCGCGGAAAGAAAAACTTTGAAGAGCTAACGCTTCCGACCAATTAAGCGGCTTAATTAATGAAAATTTTATTGCAAAATCATTACATAATTACCGTTAGAACCATCAATTACAACCGGTCGCGTATATATATATGTATATACACATCAAGCACATACTCACTCGAGTACGCGAAGTAACAGCGTTTCGCCAATGATTAGATTTTCTCATTTTCAGAAAACTCTTTCTCTCTTCTCTCCCTTTCTCCACACACATATCCGTGAAACGAAGAACCAAGAAGAGTATATATGTAATTGATGGGAGCGTCAGGGTGTGGGTCTCTTCGGATCGATCTCCGCTACGATGTGATCGATCGGACGACGCATTTCTCGCGCGTTAGACGAGAGAAAGAGACTTTTCTCGAGTACATTCGTCACGCGCCCGCATCTCTGCGCCGTTGCTCCGGCACAATTGTGGAAAGCTACGTCCCTTGGGTATCGTACTTTCGCGGAAGGCTTGAAGCTGTCCTGGCACTTTTGCGAGCGAGTGCAAGGGTTATATATATGTATAGAGATGAAGACCAGATGGACACACACGTTGCACTTGACGTGGCGCACCGGTCGATTGGTACGAGTCGTGTGATCCATCAGGAGTGGCTAGTGCATGGCTGGATTGGGAATGATGCGAATTTAATATCGCAATAGTCGTTGTTTTTATTTATACGTGTTATTGCAGTTCTGGAAGATCGTTTACATTATACCATAAGCTGATTTACATTAGCAAGCACACACATGTAATATTTATTTGTTGGAATTATTTTAAAACGGCTATTAACTTTTTAGGTATAGCATCCGAATATCACAGTCATTAACGACGCTGAACGGTAAACTTGTTAAAAATATTTAATCAGACCGCTACTAAGGTGATTTATAAGTGTGTTAATCAGGCGCATTTTAATCAAAATGAATGATAAGCCGCGCGGAAACCCGCCATTATCATCAAATTATTTCTAATTCTTCCCAAATGAGTAAATGGTATGCGGATGACGTAAGTCGCGAAATTATTAGAAGATCCTCACGCATACCTAGTCATGACGTAGGAATGCCCTCAATATTTAAATACTTCTCATTAAAAACTATACAATTTCACATAATTATACAATTTAATACGTTCATTGCGCGAATAGAAATGAGTCATTATTAAAATTTCAATCCTTTGAATAGTACCGGCGTCCGCGTACGATGATATATGTGTACCTCGTGCCAGCAGTTTTTTTTTTTAAATGAAAATTCGCCACATACAAGATAACCTTTCGTCCGGAATATCATAATCGGCAAATATTCTCCTATATACGCACGTGTATATGGGCTTGGCATATTTTGCTCGTCGCGATTCAAAAAATGTGCAATTACAAACCCTCGAGCTCTGCAACGATTAATAACATCGCATTCTATATATACACACCGTACATACTCGTCGAAAATATTCGCGTAGATGAGCGAGAAAAGCATATATCTCGGTTTCTCGATAATCTGTAGCAGGAATCACCACAGCCACCATATACATATATATATGAACGCAAAATTTCTTACACACATGCGCTGGTCAAATGATAAGCATTCGCGTATAAATGTATGCACGTAATACGAAAATGTTGATAAAAAAAAGAGGCAGAGGAATATGAATGCAAAGCTGGTGCTGTTGGCAACGGTCGCTTTTACATAGTATACGCACGCATTGCTTGCATATTCTACACATGTATATATACATGTGATATATACGCGCAAGTCTGCGCGCGAGCGGATATTAATTAAACAGCGATAAGTAACATTTGAATTGCGTCGGCGCGCAAAAGAGGAGAATAAAAAAATTTGTTTGAGCGTTACTCGCGCGCGTTTTGCATACATCCGTTAGTACGACGTTCGCGCAAAACGGCACGTGCTCGTCGTCGGCGCACGTGACGCACGCGAATTTTTTCCTCTAAGATTAGGATTACGGCAGCGCTATGCGGATATATATGTATGTATATATTTTACACGCGGACACGGAATTCACGTAATTATTTCATAATGATTATTGATTTTAACATCGCGCGCATGGTCGATGTTTAATTAAGGTCAAGAAACTTTTAGCAATTCTTTTTTTTTTCAATTTGTTTGCGCAACTCTACGTAAAAGTTATTCGCAAGTGAAAAGTTACGTTGTCTCAGATAAGTTGATGTTCTACTAACAAGAGTTTGTTTTAAACTCAATTCTAACGCTGATTAATATTAATCAACGTGTAATCTATAGTTATGAATCTTGAAGTAGTGTAGAAATAATTAAATCATTTTGTTAAGCGCATGTACTTTATCGAGAATAATTGAGAAATTATATGAATAAGAGTTATAGTAATACATCTTTTAATAAAGTATACCATTTCGAAATATTTCTTCAATCAATTTGCTATGTAAAACAACACTGATTTATGACGAATTAAACCATGTATTTCAGAGAAATTAACAAACAAGTATTACTTATTGCTCCTACTTCACTTAGATACTGCGTTATATTATTTCTTCAGTAGTAATCTACAATTTTTCCAACGAATAAAACGTGTTTTTCACAACTTAAATTAACAATAAAATTCAAAATAAAATAAATTAATATACATTTAAATTTCTTAAAATTGAAATGAAAGCGAGAATAGAAATGGATCAAAGCTTGCACGTTACACAACGCAATATCAGCGATAAATTGAAATGCTTTGATATACGCGTCTATTTATATCCTTACACTTACACGCACAACTTTTCGAAAGTCGCAGCTTAATTATAATCCATTTATATACGAACGCGAAGGAGCGCAGCACTGAGCCACGGCGCGACGAATCCCAGTATTTTTATACGATCCAAAGCTTCTTAATAAGAATCCCATAAGGCTCTTATATAGAAAAGCTCAATTTCGCCAGACGCGCGTGCACGATCTAACCTAACGAGCAGATGCTACAGCCTGTATACATGCATACATACACAGTATAATACGTGCATGCGTTTTCCGTATCCTTCTTATTTCTTTTTTACCGTTAAGCGTCCCCCCTTCTTCCCGCGTATACTCCGCCCAAAGATATAATAGCATTATAATCGCGGGGATCGAAGACGCAGACGAAATCGATCGAGAGTATAGGGCAACACACATCTATATACACATCTATCGTCGCGCTGAGAGAAGAGAGTGAACACGCAGCGGAACTCGATATTCCGTGAATTCTTCGAATAGCCGAGGAGTTTCCTGTGCGAGCCCGCGTATATAGTCGGCCAGGGTATAAAAACTTGCTTCGCGTCTCGGATTTCGCTCTCTTTCGTAGGTTATACACGCGCGCGCGTACCTATACAGACATAAGAGTGCGAGAGGGACGTAAAGGCGGGCGCCCTGCGTGTGCATGCGCGTGCGCCCTTCTCGTCGAAGGAAGTGGGCTGCTCCCGAGTGTGACGGCTCCTCTCGTGTATCCTGTTTGAGGTGAGGCGCGCGCACCCGCGAGCAAATAAAAAATTTAGCTCGCGTTGTCGTAGTCTCTCTCTCTCTCTCTCTCTCTTGCGATGGTCTGCGTGTGAGCCCTGCGGGTGTATATAAGAGCTATCGCGTGCGCTTGTCCTTGTAAACAAACCCTTATAAGGTGGACGAAGGAAAGTCGTGGTTGGTGTTGTATGTGCGCGCGGCGAAAGCTTCAATTCGAGGCTCACCGCATCGGTTTCCGCGATGTACGCGCACGCGTGGACGGCTTTATTGCGCAAAAGGGCTTTCAGTTCAAATTGCAGTTTCGAAGTTTCATTGTTGTTATTTTTCTGTTTTTTTTTTTGCCCTCAAATGCATCATGCATATTTTATCGAAAAGTTATTTCATTATAAGCTCATGAAGACCCGATTACTTGCAATGCAAAAAGTTAACGCTTTTATGTTTTTATTGTAGTAATAAGTGCACTTCAAGAATATAATAAGCTTTATCATGAAAATTTCATTCCACATTTCATGTTTGGATAAATTGAGATACATATATAACATAATTTAACTTGCAAACGAGTTTTTAATTGTATTTGTGTTATTATGAAGTCTATATAATTAATACACATACAGTTTAATTTTCACGAATTCTTGGTAACCATATATTCTAAAATTACATATACATCAAACTGAAAAATATCGAAAAAAATTTTATTAAAATCTAAAATATGAAAAATGTACATATACGAGAATTTATAAAAATTTATAAAAAATATAATTTTTCGAAATTTATTTTTCATCGTGAAACCATTAACATCTATTACGATTACTCGCAATTTTTACATAGCTAACGGTCTTGCTAAAGAACCTACTTGCGCTCATCGACCACGATGATTTATACATCGACAGCTCATGCGCAAATTCATTATTCACATTAGTTTGCTTATTAAATTACCCTGACGAAACATTCATTTTCATCATCTCGTAACCTCGCGCTCGCGCAAAATACTCTCCCGAAACGTATTTATAACTCGACGGGTGAGAGAGAGAGAGAGAGAGAGAGACCGCATATAAAGCACGGTACTACCGCGAACAAGATCGATCTATTCGCCGGAACATCGGCCGATTGTAGCAATATAAATTGATTTAGCCGATGAGCGTGGCAATCGATCATCTGCAATCTTCTCCAATTATTGACGATTTTTCAAAGATCAAACACCATCGGCAGCAACAGTACACGTATACATACACATAGTCACGCACATCGAACGCGATAAAACACGAGTCTTTGCGAATTGCGTGCTATACGCAACGCCGCGGTTTTCCGAGATTTTCGAAATCCGATCGTAACTGGCGCGTTCTGCGAAGAAGGGGCCGTTGCTGAGATATTACTCTATGGCGCGAAAGTAGACCAGAAACGCGCGTTCGATAGCCTCTGTCGATCATCGCGCGTGTCTATATAAAACGCAGTGCAATGACGCGCGAGCCTCGATTAACTGCGCCTTTTTCGTCTTATATATATATTTCTGCATGGTGCAGGTCAATATGATGATATGGTAAGAGTATACTGCGGTGATCATGAAGAATTTTTACATTTTCGCAAGCTTTCTTTTTCACCGTGACTATATTTTACAGGCACGAGAAAATGTCATTTTAGATTTCGTGGAAAAAGTTGTTTGATTTTTGGTATTCAATTTAGTTGTCTTTATTTGACTTGTGGCTCACTGAGCGCGACTTTTATTAAATTTAATAATATTTACTCCGAAAGACAAAACAAATTGTCAATAATATATTCATTCTAATATGTATTTTCATATTGGAACCCTAGCCAATGCAGAACATTCTTCAAGCATTTACTAATATAGCAAATTCACAGTATAGATTTGTAATAAAAGCAAACGAAGATAAAAAATAAATATATCTATGAATTACGTATTTTCAAAACCTCTTCCTCTTATCTACATTGCACTTCTTAATAGTAATAGTAATTCCAAGATAACATTAATATGACTGCTAGGAATATAAAAAAAAACTCATTGAATTACATTTTAATATCACAACCATGCACGATTGCTCGACTCTCGTATTGTGCAATAATAGGCAATTTAACGTCGCATTAAATTTAATCGCTCGCTCGATAGATCTCTCAGCCAAACAAGTTAAAAGTCCCCACACTGAAATTCGTAATCGCTCGCAAAGCGTTCGCGTGAATAATTCCCGTAACCTGCTGTCAATGTATATATATACACACATTCGCGCGTTCTATAGCATTTTTTCGCGCTCTCGGCAGACTGCGCGGCCACTGCCTTCACCCAGATAACACTCGTCGCTACTCGCTCCCGCGTTTACGCTGTTTTCTATTAGATAACGAAGACTAATCGCAGCCCTGTCAATTATTGCTGCTGCTACTCCGCATCATATCTATTTCGCGCTTTGAAAAGCGACCACTATATATACTGATTACAAGTTTATATACATTTACTATTATACGAAGCGTCTTCTCTATAAAGGAATCGCATGCATGCTTGATTAACCTGTTCTTACTCGTGCTCCTTCGACTTGTAATTTCCGATTTCTCTCTATCTCTCTCTTACCACTCGCATGTGTCGCTCGCGGTCAATTTACCTCGCACTTGATATTACGCCTACTAGAAGCCTGACATTTTTGCTCGCTCGACTTGAGTAATCCCCCTCCTCGGTGTACGCCGACCGCAGTATAACGCGGCGTGGGAATCGTCGGTAAAAAGTTCACATAATAACAAGATCGAACGCACTAATCAGGGCTGTGCACGCGCAAGAGGGAGCGCAAGAGAGAAAGAGAGGGAGAGAGGGAGAGGTATCAATTTGCGTCGCCGCATGCGCGCAAACTATCCTCGTGTGGTGTGCGCTAAATTTTCACATGCGTGTGTTGTTGTGCTCGCGCGCGAGCGAGCGAGCGTTAAAACACATGGTGGTCGGTATAGAGGCGATGGCGGCTCAGGTGGTAATTGCCGGGTGCTTATCGGCTCGAGATGCGAATTAAAAGGAGGATTATTAAATGAAAAATTAAACGCGCGCCACTGTGGAAAGCGATTGAGACGGTTAGTTTTTTAATTGCTCACCTGGCTGTAGTAATGCACTTATATATGTGTATATATAAATAGCGCCGTGTGATTTTTGCGCTTGGGCAGACGCAGTGTTTCTCGTACTTGTTACGACATGCGTATTATATACGTATATGCGCGTACATTTAATTTGCGAGATCGCTGCGGGAGTATGTACATGTACGTGTGTGCGGAGAGAACGAGGCGTTGAAAAATAAATCAATGCGAAGGTGATTTTTTTACCAGATAAGAAAATGTATTAATCCGGGAGGCAGGGAGCTACACACATACACATACACATATATACATACACTCACTTATCTTATCCTTAACAGAGATCTATTTTCGAGATTTATCAAGAGATGGAATTCAATTTATTATTTCAATTTTTATTTTACAAGATCTTGATTATTTTCTATTTTCCTTCACTCCACTGTTACCTCTGATATTTTATTTTTTTTTTTACAAGGTTCATTTACATTTTGAAACAATAAATCTAGTATGTTATTATATTTCAAATTCATTGTTTTGATATTCAAATGAATATAACAGTTATGAAAAACATTCAGTACTTTCTCTTTTTGATTTTTGCAAACTACATGGCAAAACTACTTTTTAGGTCATCGATTTGTCATGACATGTGTTTGAGGTAATAGGTATTTTCATTTTTCTTAATTCTTATCTCATTATTTTCATACAATAAAATTCAATATATCCATAACTTGAGTTTTTCACAGCATTTGTCCATGCTGTTGTGGCTTATACAAACATATAAGTTCGAATCAAATCGATGATCTGAAAGTAGAACACTCCTCTACAATAATTGTTTGTAAGTCTATACATATATATATATAATACAAAATCACAATCAAAGAAGAGTCACAACGTTATGAAAATGAAATAATAGAGCGAAGCTAACGTACCAACGTTATAAGATATTCGAAAAATCGTTTCGCTAGTCATTTCTTTTTAACTCAATTACGTCCCATTGATGCGTGTTAACGTTCTCTTTTTCTTTCAGTGCGTGCAATATAAACTCGATAACAGCTCCATTGCGCATCGGCGCTCCCATTGTTTGACCGAATCACGATGATGTTTTCAAATTAAGCAAAACTTTGTTAGAACAAACACTACGTCGAGAAAGTGACTCACTTCTTTCTCTCTATATATATATTTCTCTAGCGGTATAAAAAGAGAAAGAAGAGAGAGAGAGAGAGAGAGAGAGAGAGAGGGGGAAAGGGATTGAACTTTCTCCCGGAGCACTTTTATGATCCGCCATGACGATTCACTCCGAGATATAATCAAAGGCTCGCTCGCGTACTGAATAGATCTATTGCGTGCTGGAAAATTGGAACATTAGCGTTCTTAAAGGGCCGCGCCGTGAAAGGGGTGGGTCTATTACAGTGGGAGAAAAAGAAATCGCGCGAGCGAGCGAGCGAGCACTCCACGGGTAACAAATCGATCAATGAGCGTTCGTAACGCTACTTAGCCATTTACTAGCCGTCGGAGAAAGAGAGAGAGAGAGAGAGACGAGGTTTATTATCGAAGGCCCGCCGCAGTCTGTCTATTGGTTTCCCGTGCGGTGCCGACCGACCAACGCCTCTCATCATCTTCGTGCCCACCTCCCGCCTTTATCCTCCTTTTGGTTTCCTGCGTGCAGGAGTACTTCCACGGCGCAGTTTGCAAAAATCACGCTCACCTTTGGTTCTCCGCAAGATGTTACGTGTGCTGGAAATTTAAGGAGGAAATGGGTTATTTACGACTTTTGGCTTATAGTATTACAATGAAGGAGATGATTTGTTTGTTTTTCAGTTTGCTTGAATGTTTTGCTGAACTTTTTCACATTATTTTATAACATAATTACTTTTAGTTATTAATATAATGCAAACGTACTGACAAAACTACGTTTATTAAAAATACGTTTTATTCAAAGAGTTGTTTTAATCTTTCTTTCTATCATTTGACTAAGTACTGTGTAACACGAAGGATCAAAGATATGATGAATGGTTATCACTGCATAACGAACGATTACATGCCTTGTCATCGAGTACTAGTAAGTTTATCAAATCTTGCATATTATGAATATACCGGATGCGCGTAGCTTGTTAAAACAAAAAGTCTGTTTAATATTTCAGTTGGCAAAGCAAATTTAAGATGAACAGACACGTATAATCTAGAGCATTCTACACTAAGAAAAAATATAGTAACACTTACTATAAAAGTACTATAAAATATTGTTTTATATGGCCAGTCTTATTTTATAGTAAAATATATAAAGAAAATTATAGTAGAGGTAGCTAAAAAATATATTTTTATAGTACATGGAATTATTTGAAAAGCAAAGGTTACTGTAGAGTGAATTTATTAAATCAATGTAGTAAAGTTTGCCTAAAAACTTTATTCAATGTACTATATTTATTGCTGTTCATACTAAATTTTCTTATTTTCTATACTAGGCTGTACTACAATTCATACATGGTACAGATCATTCAAAATATTGGAAAATAAAAAGACAGATTGACATTTAATAAAAATAAATTTTATTTTTCATTTTTCATGTTTATTATACAATATAATATTTTAGTTTTTTGCGTATCTAACTAATTTTATCTAACGATACTAATTGTTCGTCTTCAGTTTCAATAACTTCTGGCAAAATTAAATGTTCATATATGGAAACTGTTTCATACAACTTACAAACCACTAAAAAATCATGAATATGAACTGTGTTATGAAAGCTTTTTTTTTATATATATAGAAACAATTTTACCAAATATAGGCAAGTCTTCCAATTCTAATAGTAGTATACCCTCCATAATTTTAGAATTATTTATTTCAATCC
This sequence comes from Torymus texanus, assembly GCA_036873485.1. Classification (NCBI taxonomy): domain Eukaryota; kingdom Metazoa; phylum Arthropoda; class Insecta; order Hymenoptera; family Torymidae; genus Torymus; species Torymus texanus. The sequence goes on along the minus strand of JAYJLV010000046.1, from coordinate 1,015,737 downwards.
TATTTAATTTTTCAAAGTTCTCCATACTGATGCTGTATTTTACAAGAGTTTATAAATTTGAATATGCAATAGGTCCATAGCGTATTCTTCGTGTTCAATAGATTACAGAAATGATTTTTTTTGCGTTATACAGTAGCTAGTCTAATCGTACAAGTCGCCTTCTAAGAATTTGTTATCTACTAAAAGACGCGAATGTTAATACGCTGGGCTTCTCGATATAAACTATGTACGGTATTTACGTTTATCATATAATATAGCAATACTTACTTGAAAAAATATTGTTTCATATGACTACAACAGTAAAATCTGGGAACGGATACTTTTATTTCTGTTAATTTTTACCATAACTACTTCTAATTTTGATACAAGGCTTTTTAATTCTAAACTATGTAGTATTGTTAAATCCAGAATAAAAATATGGTAAAAACGGTTTTTCCACATAGCATAATTTAAAAACTTAGTTACTATAATTTATAGCTGCTGAAACTATATCAATATATCTATCGTTAACATATTATAGTTTATCTGATTAAAAAATACAGAGAAGTCAGCAATATTCAATTTTACTATACAATATAGTAAACATTACTAACGCCTTTTTTCTCAGTGTAAGAATAATAATTAGAAGATATTTAATTCTTTAATTTTTTCATCATTACGATGACCTAATATATTTATTTTGAGGATTCATTTTAACTAACATTTATTTAATAAAACTCTAAAAAATAAATACGATAAACTGTCAGATTTGAAAACTAATTAAGGATAGATGAGAAATATAAAAAATAACAAATGTTAGCATGAGGTATGTTAAAATAAGTTTTCAAGCATTTTCCGTTTCAAAATCTATTTCTGCATTTAAGAAAGCAATCCAGCTAGTGCAATACAATACTTTTTTAATAATTGTACCAAAAGAAATGAGAACATTAAAAGCAATAAAAATTACATTATTACTATCGCTAGCGAAGTTTGAAAGTTCATTACATATATGTTATGGAAACATCAATCATATCAATTATTGATGACTGCATGGAAAATTTTGTTCGCAAAGTACTATAAGTTTATCGCTATTCTGCGATTTATAAACCTATAATAGAGAGGTTCTGACGTCATGATGAAAATTGTTACGATTCCTCGTTAATTTCTAACATGAGTCACGTTAATTTTTATCGTCAGATGATGTCAATCATAATATTAGTTCTATTCAAGGCTTCTCACTTTTAGGATCAACATTTAGAGTTTGCTTAAAACAACTAAGAATGACTTGTTTAAATATACCAATTGTTTGTCTGCCATAAAAATTGTATCATTACATCAAAAATAAAGAACTTTCAAAAAAACCTTTAAACCGTCATTTAGAATATCAAAAAACATGAAAAAAATCCAATCTTAATATTAAAAGTACAAAGCATTTTATTTGAAAAAGCCAAACAATAAATACAAAAAAAGAAAGTTATTCAAAAATGTACACATAAGCAACCGAAAGGCAGATAGCAAAGGTGAAAGAGAGTAGAGAGAGAAAGAAAAAGAAAGAGAGCAAAGGAGAGTCCCGATGAAACACGTCGACTTCCGCTCCCATGCGGTTGCCTGTAATTCGGGCCAAATTACACGTCAGGTGCCGTATCCTCATATCGAGCTTACACATCATCGCCCCGTCGACTGCTCGTCTTGCTCTTTCTCCTTCGCGCGTACTTCTCTCTCGTTTCCTTCTCCTCTCTCTCTCTCTCTCTCTCTACCCCCTTTCTCCTATTCGTTCCTTACACCTATACATATCACACACACACACACACACACGCAGTGGCCACCGCAAAAATCGCGGTTCTCCCGTCGCAAATGTCGGCCGAACGCAAAAGTATAAGTGCCGCAAGAGAGCCAAACTCGTGCTTTATACACGCATTTATCCCATTGTTCCCCGGTGTTATCTCTGCGGTATATATACGACTGCCCATCACGCGAAGGGTTAGTTTATTCGCGGCATTTTTCTTACACATATGCACGTGGATACATATACGTAAACGTTCCTTTTCTCCTGCATTTCTTTTCTGCATTCGTTCGCGTACCGTAGAATAGAGAGAGGGAGAAAGAGTCGGGGAGACCTTCGTCAAAACGAAGTGCGAGCTATGAAAGGCCCTGCTCACTCACTCTCTCTCTCGTAAACGCGATGACGTCCAGAGAAGCTTTTGATGCGATGATCGCCCCCGACGAGACTTGCCTGGTAGCTCCTGCACTTCTCCTCCTCCTTCTTCTCCTCCTTTATACGCGAACCGGAGTTAGGATACGCTTGTTGCGATTTCGCATTGAGAACCAACGATGCGCGACTAAACGTCCATACATACACGTGCACGCGCAGAGAGACGAGCAAGGGATCGAGAGGGAGCAAGAGAGATTCACAAGCACAGAGAAAAAGTGACGCTTATGTGCGTGCACGAGGCGATGCATTGCGGTGCAGCAGCGTTCTTTCAATTGCATTTAATATTTTCCTTTTGAAGCATCCGAGGGCCTCTCTGCATGCGATCGTCGTTGAATCGATGATATAATTGGAACGACTACGGCGACGACGACGACTACGACGTCGAATACGCGTGGTTGACGTCTCAAAGGCGAAAGGCTTCTCTCTCTCTCTCTCTCTCTCTCTCTCTCTTTCTGTCTCTTTTCTCCTCGACGCGCTGTCTATATATATACCATAATTCCCTTTTTCTTCCTCCTTTTTTCGGTAGCGCGTGTTTGCATCGACGAGCGACGATCGGTTATTGTACGTTCCCACGACGCATACGTGAATATATACCTATATACCGCCGCACTGAGAATAATATATAATGACGCGATTGTGTCATTGCACGGGAGACCTCAAATCCTTTTCTGCTGTACGCCCCCTTCCCCCTCTTCCCCGTCTCGTCCTGCGAAACTCTAAGGTGATACGTATATGTGCATATAGTCCCACTATGTATGTTTGTGTGTTCGGTATACGACGTTCGTTATATTTTCTGCGGAATAATAATAACGCTGGTCGTTATGAGAGAACTCATGCCGCGCGGATATTTCTTTCAAGAAATGGGGAAAAATCGTTGTCATCGACGACGTCTTATATATTTATATATAATATATAAGCCGATCCGTATTTCTTAACAACCCGTACAGTTTGAGAACGAAGTGATTTTATCGATTATGAAATTATTGACAGTTTAATGTCGTCACGCGAGATAATATCGTTTTATAATAATGGGAAATTTTATTTTAAAATTGCTTTTATATCCGTGTGATATATAATGGAAATGCGCGTTGTGCAGACAAGAGTATGAATATGAATGTGAAGTGTATTTTGACAGTGACACAATGCAGTATTGGAGAGCTTTTTTTCAACCAATTAAATGTTGAAATAAGAATATTTATTACAATGTCACGATCGTTTTCATTTCATTTTATCATATTAATAATGTCACTGTTAATTTAAAAATAATGCGTTATTGTATATATGCGTATGAGAAAAATTAATTGGATTTTTGACTATTAATGTTAATTACTAATTATTGAATTCAATAAATATAATAAAATCTTTAAACATACATTTATTTTATAGTCAATTATACCTCATTAATCCTTTTATAATTTTTATAATAATATTAGAAAGAATAAATGAGCAACTTATTTTGGTGAAAAGCCTGCAATTAAAGTTTTCGACTACGAATGACTTCAATTTATTATAATCACCGCGTTTCGAATGGGATTGTGATCAAAATTAAATGTTTGAAATATGAAAAATAGATACGTTTCACACTGTACAAATACTCTAATTTTTCTGAAATAAAAATCCCTTTCGGAAATAACTCTTTTAATGCTTTTTTACACTCATTTTTCTACACTCCTTTCAATACGCAGCTTTCATACAATCTCATTTCATAGCTTATTATTTTCACATCGCAATGATTGTTACACGTACGTCGGAGTCTTATTCACTGAAACGGCTGAAACTTCCCGGAAGGCCGTGACAAGCAGAAAACGTATGTATAAACAGATACGATGGCCATTTAATAAGCCGTAAGGTAATAATTTGAACCTACAACCGGAAAAGCATAAAACTTCGACACTTGGAAAGGGCGAAAAAAAAAAATATAAAAATACAATAGACGTAAGAATTGCTTGCAAATATATAGCCGCACGCGTGTGCGCATTGAATCGTCGTGGCAAAGTCGGCTCTTAAAAATTTCACGCGATGATTAATACCCTCGAGAGTAATAATTTTCACGCGTATATGTTCGTCGACTTGCGGCTTCTTTTCACGAGCACATATATAGCGTTATATATTAGGTATCCAGTTACACGCATTGCTACATTAGGGCGTCGCAACGTCCGAAATTCCTATACGTTATATATCCTCTACACCTACGTATATATATGTATATATAGAGGTACATACATACCCTACACATGCCCTACCGAATCTGGGTCACGTTAAATTCATATTTACTCGTGTGCGTCTATGTGCGCGCGAGCGTATATCTACCCATACATATATTACTCTAACTCACACGCCACTGCACATTTCGTCGAGTTCCGCTCGAATTTCATATAGGAATCAAGGTTCTCTCTCTCTCTCTTCCTCTCTTCCGCTCGCGACTATAAAATTGCCATCAGGCCGAAATTTTCCGGCTCTCACAACAAACAATACAGCATCCCCAATCAAAAAAAAAAGGGAACGAGCGACGATTTTTCCACGCTCTCCTCTTTCATCTGCCCCCCTCGTTCACTGAAAGCCACGTTTATTAGCATGCTTATTAGGGGTTCGTGTGTGTGTGTGTGTGTGTGTGTGTGTGTGTGTGTATATACACACACACGTATACTCTCATAAAAAAGGAAAGAAGTGAAAAGCGAGCATAGTTCGCAGTGTGAAAATCGTTGAAAGCCGTCATATATTCGTCGGAGAGCATATATATATAGCGCGAAACGTATACGCACCTCTATTCAAATGCCGCGTTCCGGACCGATGCGCTTTCTATTATAATTTCAGACGTTCGCTCGCTCACTGCAAGAGTACAGCATTATGATCGTACGGCGCGCGCCGGCGCACGCTTTGTCGGAAATCCACTTTTACACTGCCCGAGATGCGCGCATGCCGCGAATAGCCGAAAATTCGGTATTACGGTGAGTTTGACGTTGATCCCTCAACTCGCGCGCACACGTTCTATCTCTCTTTCCGCCCTTCCTCTGCTATATAAGTGTGTAGATATATATATACATACACACACAGACACGAGCGCGTGTATGCGAATAGGGTGTAGGGAAGAGAGAGAGGGAGAGAGGAATAACAGGACACAGGTCGCCAGGCCAATCGATAGATGCGTGCATCATACTACATTGTCGACGGAATGAAAACACGGGCGTTTGTCCGCGGAATCAGAGGAATTTCGTAATAAGCTTTAAACGCGGCGGCATCATACATCGCCTGCTGCCCCTATAGCGCGAAAACTCCCTTGTATGTGTATTTACGTAAGCGGTGTTTATTTTTCTAGTAATCACACGCCGCTTTGAACACGGCCTATATCTTCTTGATGCGTCGCTTCTTTTTCTTCATCCCGGTTGAGCTTTGATGAATAGAGATTTATAGATGTCTAACGTTTGATTGATTAAAAGTAAACTAGATTCTGATTGCATAAGCTGGACCAGACTCGAGTTTATGGTACGTAAAGGGGGAGGGGAGGGATGTATATGAGTATAATTGATACGAAGTTTGCTTTGGATTAAATAGGAAAAAATATTGTTGCGAATGAAAAAATGATATAGAACGATACGTGGTGGTTGGTTGGGAATCTAACGAATATTGTCCTTTGTTGATTTATTGTAAATAATAAGACTATAGTTGCGGTGAAAAATAGATTTCATTGTACTCATAATTTATCTGATATTTACTGCTTGTAAACATTAAATTTATTACCAATGCCTTTGGAATTATAGAAATGTCAAGTACGATCTTGCACTACTTCAACTGCATTTAACAGTCACTTGAAAAAACCTCTGTATGTACTGTGGGAAATTTCCCCTAACAATATAACATTTCCCCATAACGCTCATGACTTTTTCAATTGAATCGAAATTTTTCTACACCGGGGTATTGTGGTTCACAACGAAACATTCAATCATGGGTTTTTTCAGACATTTTTTCATTATTTTGTACAGAACAACATATATACTTGTATAAAATTTTGCAAGTGTTTCTTTTATTATATTTTATTATTTCCCACAACAAATATTAAATTATAAGTATAATTAATACGATAAATTTCCAGTACTGAATAAATCGAATTTGAAAATGATGTGTACTACTTTCATATTTAGAAGAATATTTGAGAAATATTATTATATTATTGGAGAACTTTATACCTCGTATCATATCTAAAACAAATTGTAAGAGAACATTTACCACTGAAAGAAAAGATGAAAAATTTTCTTTCTACACTCGTTGAAAAGTTCGAAAACTGTTTTGGCGACAGCGCGCATCTCTCCATTTCTCTCTGTTCCTTGGCACCTTAGTCCCCTGAGAATTTTTTTCAGACTTTCTTACCGTAAGTGACAACAGGGATGGACGGTTTTTTCTTTACTGCGCGCTTATCCACGAGTGAAAAAAGCCATCACTTAAGTCGATCCCGTATAAAAAACGTTTTCATCTCATTCGACAATGCAATTATATCACACCTCGACACTCGAGTGCTACGCGAAAAAAAACAAGAAATCATGACAAAGAACTAGAATCATCGTCATTTTTCACTATCTGCAACTCACGCGTCATATTATTTTTCTTATAGCCCATAATTTTCACTCTCCACGCGCGCGCGCGTGCTTGTACTATAATACAGCGAGAGTAAAAAAAACCCCTAAGATGAGCCACCGCTTTTCTCTCTCTCTCTCTCTCTCTCTCTTCAGCTCTCACTCTCCCTCTATCTCCCGAGGAGACACAAAAGCCCTGGCATATTACGACGAATCAACGGTGGCGTATCCGAAAAAAAAGTCGCCGTGAGTTGCTTTCGTGTAAAAGAAGAGCACAGTGCGCGGAAAGACTGAAAAGGGACTCGTGTCGCTGGATAAAATCGTCGTAGTCGACTTTCTCTTTCCTCTGCAGGACGCGTTTCGTCCGCTTTCGTCTATATAAAAGAGAAAGAGAGAGAGAGAGAGAGAGAGAGAGAAAGGGTTGCCCTCGGAGCTTAGGCTGCCGAAAAGTCAATTGTCCCTCGGGCGAGTCGCGCAAACGCATAATTTCCATGTAGAGCGCGCATGCGTCATGCTTAGTCTCCGCGAGCAACAATACTCGCGGGAATTAAGCTCCTCGTGTGCATGCGCGGAAGCTGCTGCTCTGCCACTCTACGCGTAGAACTGAATGTGAAAGAACTACGAGGGAAGAGGTCGCGTCGTAAAAAAGAAAGTAAGATTTAGGAGGACGAGACGTTTCTGAAAAAAAAGGGCGCACGCGCGCGTGTTTGCTGTCCGCTCTTTCTCGCTCTGTCGTTTCGTGCTCGCATTGTTTGTAGCTTGGAGCTTTCTGTTGTTCCTCTTTCGGCTCAGAGTCGCAAGGATTATTTTGATGATATGCTGTACTTCTTATTTTGACAATGGGAAATTACAGTGATTTTGTTCATTTTTACGTTTTCGACTACTTTACTACCTTTGGTAAATACTGCCAATGGTATACAGCAATAATAGTAAATAATGGTTATATTGAACGTAATGACATAACTAAAATCTGATAGACGGTCTATAAATCTTTGTGGACAGAAAGATTGAAGGAACAGCTATTGTCACGAGAACAATGTTAGAAATTACGTCGTACGTTGGTTTTTGAAAGACACTTTTAAGTATTTTTAAAAAAATAACGTGGCCAATCCCGTAACTTGGTTTGGTAAATGATCAAGTTTATTTTACTATTCTTAGTTTTTTAATAATCTTGTAAAAGATTTATCTTAAGTAGACAGTATACATAAAATTATGTCATACATGCGGTTTTTACATTTGAATTACTTTCAACATGAATTATTTACAAAAAAAACGTGGACAGTATAATGTAAAGTTGGCAAGTAATCTATAAATTATAATTTATAAAGGAGATATAAGTCTAGGTTTGAATGTTTGATTCTTCCGTAAGTATACTCCTACATTAATTGGTGAATGAAGTTTAAGTTTACTCAAGCTTGATAACATAGTATGTCTTACTTTAATTATTATACAGTTTTAATGAATGAAAGGTTTTTCTTTTTACCAGAATAATCTTTTTCTCATTACTAGAATGAATCATCGACGATGAGTTTCAATTTTATATACCAGAAAATGAATCTTACTAATTGCAAAAAACAACTGTCCAAATATCAGAATTCTTCCATCTTTTAATTATTCTTCTTCATTCTGCCTCTTAGCAGAATCACTCAAGCCTTTATTATTACTTATAACTGCTTCAAAGAAAATCATCCACTATACTTGCTCGATGTTTTCCGAATGTTCGTTTTTCTATTCCCTAAAAGCCTACCAGCGAACGCAGTGAAAAGAAAATCTTTAAGCTCATCGGAAAGACAGACACATACGAAGAGGAGTGCACATTGTAAAGAAGCCTATAAGTACTTTTTGTTCTCCAGTGTAGGGCTACAATTGGGGACGAAAGAGTCGCGAAGCGAGAGAGCTTGATGATACACACAACTACAGTAAAGGAAAGAAGAAGAGAACATCGTCGGCGAGTTTACAGATATACACATACACACACACGAACATATATAGGCAAGCAGGAAGACGTAGGTCTTATTTTAAATCCCCTCGGTATGGTGCACACACGGCCGACCACCACCACCGATGCCTCGATGTATTGTCTACCTGCTGTGGCCGTATCGAGTGCACACATACGCACACATACATGTACATGTACGAGCATATACCGATGCATTCCCCGCGCGAACGAGCGCGTGTATGATTTACTAACACTGGGGGGAATTTCGAGTTTCTTCTCTCTTTCTTCCTTTCTTTCATTCCCTCGCGCTCGCGTCCTTTCATTTCCTTCGGCTGTGCGTGTGCACGCGAGAGAGAGAGAGTCTTAATCGCGCAGCTGATATCACAGGACGCAATTCGGGTGGCGACGACGAAAAAAAAAATAGAAAAAAAGTACATATACAAGCACAGAATGAAAGGAAAACTGGGGACTCGCGCGCGTTTCACCATTCTGTACAGATAAAAATGCGCGTCTATACACCGAGGGACGGCTGTTTTCGGAGAGGAAAGCATAATGCGCGGGGAAATTACTGCGAGAGAAGGTACACATATATGTACGTATGTACATGTATATGTGAGCATGAGAGTATATGGTATTTTGCGCGACGACGCGAGTTGTAACGGAAATTCAGCGGGAAAGAAGGAAGAGAAAAACTCACGGACTGTTTGCTCTTGTCGCAGATGCGCAAATCGAGCGAAAGCCTTTGCCTGGAAAATGGAAGACGATTTATAGCCTACTTCTGGGTCTCCCAGCAGTTTTACAATCTGCTACTACTTTTTCTTTTTTCTTCTTTTATATGCTTGCTTTTTCCGCTTTTTGGTTACAGTGGTTCGAAAATTTGTAACTCATATTTTTTTAATCGCTATTTTTCAAAGAGAATCAACAAAGATACTGAAAATTAAATATTAGTTACTACTATGAGTTTAATAGATGTTTATACAGAGATATACAGACTTCGTATATCCCTGTTATTTACTGTGTAAAGAATGTTTCACATCGATTGAGACTCATAAAATAATGTTTCTACATGGCAAAAGCTATGCAATTTTTACCGGTCGACTCTGTCTATTTCCATCGCAAATCATATACAATGTAGATATAATGCCTGACTCGGATCCTCAATGCACAAGTGCGACGGGTAATTTACGTTCAGAAAAAGTATTCGCTGTGTAAAATAGACCACAAAGGCAGCAGCTTGAATCGAAAACTTTGGTTAATTATCTTATGAATTGTAAAAAGTTCTAAAAGTGTAGGCTATCGCGTGTACATATATATTTAACGTTACGCCCAGAGCATACCAAAAAACAAATTTTGAAACATCTATAAATTAAAATGATGGTTTGAACAACGTTTAATTATATTAGTTTGTATATTTTTTGCATACTTGTTTGTACTTTTATTCGTAATAAATGTATGCTACATCTCCCTATATTCAAAAGATATTTAATAACAATATTTATTCATAATAACTAACAAGTTTTACACAATTTCTTTTAAATAAACAAGACTAAACTGGTTTTGACAAAAATGACTATGACTTCGTCATTTGTTTTTAAACGATAAATAAGAAAAAGAGAATACTATATATTATTTACACTAAAGTTCTTCAAACTTAATTTATCGATTCGTTATACTTATTAACAGTTTAATCTATGAAAAAATAATAAATTTCTTCATAAGCAAATAATAAAAATCGCTTAAACCATAAACATGAGCTATATAAATGTCTGTGCCTATACAATAGCAATCCTTTAATATTACAAAGCGTTTTATGAAATAAGTATCATTTCAGTCATAGTTATTATTTAATTAAAATATGACGTTATAAAAAAATAAATATTGTTTAATATATAATTTAAAAAAATTAATTTTAAAAATCGGCCACATTATTTTTAGTAATTCATTTTATGAATGTTTTTCATTAGAGATAAAATTTAATATTTCAATATTCATGATGAAATGTATTCGCTGAAAACTGTAACTGAAGTATTTTTAAAAACTGGAAACGTACTGATATATTATTTGTAAAGCCAACCATATGGTCGTATCAATGTATTTTCACAACAACTGATTTCGTAATCTCAAAATATGACAGATTTCTTCCAATGAAAACAAAGCTTTTTATTTGGAAAATAAATCAAAAAGAGAACTGCATGCTCTCTTAAAATTGCAACCATAATCTCCCATTTGAAATTTCAAAGATCTTACACGAGTTTTCAGTGATTCGTAATGTCCCTTGTTTTTTATTTATAAAATTTTTCTTTACGTTTACGTTGCATTATAAATTACAGAAAATACGAAATAATTCCGTAACACTTGATTTAAAATCACACAAATTAACTTAAATTTAATGTACATTGAACAATCTTCGTTAATACTGCACAGCTCCTCCGTATACCATCTTAACCACCGAGAACATCGAAAGCAAGACCCGAAGCAAGCGATTAACGAGTACGAGACTCTCTACATCAACCGCGTGAAAAACAAGTGGCAAAAAGGAAGCCAACGATGACTCTTCTTTCCAACAGCTTAATATACGTGTCTTGCACATAGGCGCTCAGTCATCTGACAGACCGCGCACATCATCAGCCTAGAAGCGTGAGACGAAAAATCTCAACCTCCTATATATAAGGTATACACAGAAACGCACGTATATGCGTATCGCGGCGATTAAATTTGCATATTTCGTAGTAAAGACGTATCGGTAATTCGACGCTCGATTGCTGCTCATCAGGATTCTCTCGCCTACAACCCAACTGCGCGGGGAGTTTCGCTCTGAAACGCGCTCGCGTATATACATATATATATATATATAGGATCAACGCGACCGGCAGCAATCCTACAGGCAACAGTAGTTTGTATAGTAGTAGTAGTAGTAGTAGTAGAGAGAGAGAGAGGCGATGGATCGGGAGATAACCGACGGTGTCGAGTTTCATAGGCAATTAGCATTCAGGCTGCTCTGCGGACGAGACGAGGGATAGACGCGCGAGCGAGTGAGTGTATAAGGAGAGGACTCGCAAGGGATCGTAAACGCGGTGCGCTTCTGGATCTTGTTGCCCATGTAGCATAGAAAGAGAGACAGAGAGAGAGCCTGTACATGCTAACCTTGCAGCGTACGCGTACGCGGCTATCTCTTGGAGCTACGCGTATATAGCGGACGCGCGCGCACGCGAGTGTATATAAGCCTTATGAGAAAAGATCTTCGGAAATGTCGCCTTCCGTAACGTTTATTTATAAAAAGCCCCTTCTCCTCTACGCAGCGGCGCTCGAGAGACGTGAAACAATGCAGCTGATATAGTATATATATATATATATATTCCCCTCGAATATAATCGGTCGCGTTACAGCCTTTCGAGGAATATATGCGCGCTCTCGCTTTATAATCTATCTGCCGTGTATTTTCTACTATACATACTTTTTTTTTCTTCTTTCTCACAACGTGTTTCGACTCTCTTTTTCTTTATCTTTCGAGGATTGAACGACCGATGGAATGCACTCACGGAGTGTATTACGCGTGCGCGCGAGCTTGCATGTGTATGTGTATATATATATATATATATATATATATATATATACACACACACACACACGAGCGCGTATGGCAATTATGTCGATGCGATAAATGGGTTGTTTAATGCGGCGCACTAAAATTGAAATGTTAAACTATTAATCGCCACACCTTGGGAGAGAACCAGTTCGGTAAGCGATCGGGGCGCGCGATGTGGCAACGTTGAAAAATGAAAACAGATTTACGGGCAATGAAGAAAAAAAAACTAGAGAACTTTGATTAATCCCTCGCGCGGTGATTATTTGTCAAGGGCGGAGAGCGTAGTTATACAAATTGTTAGTGTTACAACATCGATGTTTGTATGTGTATTTAGATAGGAAATGCATTTGTATATTGCGCTCATCATAATATTTCTCAGTTTAGTGTTGTCTTAATAGACAAATAATATAATAATTATTACTTCTGTTATGCGATCTTATATTCTTGTTACCGTAAAACTGCATATAACTTTGATAATGTTATATGCTTTACGAATTGTTGTTTAGTTAATGAGCTTATTAACTGCATTTATCGCAAAAACTGTTATAAATTAAATTTTTATCAAAATTCGAAAAAAATCATCAATAAGTATCAAATTATGAAAGAAAAGCATTAATGTATTTCTATATTATATTATCAAGATTATTAAAAAATTAGAAATCTTTAAGACATGGTAGCTAGAACGCAAATCATATAAAGAATGTTGTCCTGTGGCCATAATACTGCTAAGATATCGTCCATATATATTACATTATTTAAATTATAGAATTTTCTCATTGAAAGAACTTTACAGACTTAGTGAGCCAATAATATTTAAAGTAATACAAAAAATTAATTTTAAATTTCGATTTTTAATTTTCTAATAATATAGCAATATATACTTAAAGAAATACAACTGTGCTGCTATTAAAATTGCATGAATCGTATTCTATGTTCCTACTTAATATTGATACGCATTGCAATAGGTAAAATTATATTTTATATTGGTCTTAACATCATATTGACATAAAACATGGATATCATTCAATAATACATCTAGATCAAAAATATTTATTATATATTATACATCGAATTTATTCTTAAAAATATTTAATATACATCATGTTTTATGTATAATATATGTATAAAGACAAGAGTGCTGGTAAACGTTAGTAAAATTCATAAATAACGATATAACCTCATACTTAAAAGAATTAGATCAATTGTGCTTTTATCAATTACGTGTGTATGTAAAAAGATTTTTCATTTTTCATAAATAAAAATACATCGGAGTAGAACATATAAACAAATCATCTTAATTTTATCCGATTTCCGTCATGATTATTCTTTCTATACATCCATCAATCATGAGTATTACAAACACTATTACGAAATCAAAATAGAAATCCGACGCAAATCTTCCGATTCCGAATACACACGGGAAACCGACCAAAAATTATCCGATTCCAGCCGCCCACGTGTGACGAAAGAGTTATCCCCCCCCTTGGTCTCCCCCTCGTCCCTGTAATAATATAAATGCTCTAATACCGTTACGTCCCTGTATATATAATCTGTTCGTCACGTCAAGTAGCCGGACGCACAAGGAAGAGGGAGAGAGAGAGAGAGATGCGAACGACGATTCCCCTGTGGAGGAGGGTAAAGGCAGTCAGTCGCCTCCCGGTTTCTGCATGCACGAACGATCGTTTCACTCCTATATACCACGCGTATAGATACACACGCAGACACGCACACCCACGTCTACACAATTCTCTCACTCTCTCTCTCTCTCTCTCTCTCTCTCTCTCTCTCTCTCTCTCTCTCTCTCTGGGTATCCATCTATAGTTTCGTAAGCCCGAGGAAATCCGCTTGCAGTGCGGCGCAGCTGATGTTTTCGCGTGTCGTGCGCGCACGTCGACAGATGCCCGGAGACACACGGGGGACGTGACCATCGTCGCCGTCGCTGGCGCCGCTTCATCTGTTCGTGTCTATATATCGGTGTATGTATGTGTGTGCAGGCGGGTGTCATACATAGATATGCTCGATACACACACGGACGTGAAGTTCCACGAAGTGTGAGAGAAGGTAGAAGAGCCGCAGGCCGATTTAAATAATGTATTGGTTCTTGCAGATGGCGTCAAGGTGTTCAATAATGAAGGCGCTTTTCTTTCGGCTTTTCGTTTGATAATTTAAGTGCACTTTGCTGAATTTCGGTTGATAAAATTTACAATTACTTTAAAAGTAAATTCTCTTTATCTTTGTTGGCTTTATTATATCTCCAAGGACCGACTTGTTGAGCAGGTTTCAGTTTGGGATTATCTCATTTTTAATTATTTATACCTGTATTATTTATATTTGAAAAAAATCTAGTTACCTAGAAGTGAATTCTATTTTTAAAAAGTTAGTTATCCAAATTTATCACCTTTCAATATGAAAATGTGAAGAATCGACTCGGACATGGAGTAACCCTTATCATTCTATTTTATGACAATACCAAGAAGACTTTATTTCGAGCACTGTGAGATTGAAAAATCTTATTATATAGGAATGCAAAAGAAAAATAAAATAAAATTAGTGAAAACGAGTTTTTATTTAGTTTGATCTAAATTCAATGACAGTAACTATAGCTAAATTTATGTTTCCTAAAAGTAGATTTACTGAAATTTTTTGTATAATTCAAATAAAAACCGGATTTTCTTTTACACATATTTTTCTTTGAACTTATCGTTGAAGATAATTAATAATTTAAAGGTTTTTAAATAACTAAATGAAGATTTCCTTCTAATTTTATTCTCTTTATTGTAAATTAAAGGTAACATTTTTCTACGTTGAATGATTTACGATTGAAAAAAAGATTATCTTTTAATATTTTTTTAAAATTAAATGAAGAAGGTCCATAAATCAAGTTTTCCGAAGCGTTATGCTTTATTAATCTTCAATTTTTTACAATCCCAAAGTTAGAGTTGAAACCGTTACCTGAAGGTACGTCGTTCTCCAAGCTAATTTAAAACTGTGCTCGTAATATAGTAATTATTTTTTACGCTGATACACTAAATTCATCGCCAATCTATCTTATTCGTGTACCAATATTGTTATAATCAATTTAGTGTCAACAAAAAACTATCAGACTACATAAATGTGAACTACAACAAGTATATCAATTTAAATTTTTTTTTTTGTATTAAAAATACTTCACTATTTTTCAATAATTCATCATTCACGCTGTAATTACATACCGACTGAACTTCAAAATGATATTTAAAAAGCCGATCTTTAACATGGTAGCATTTGAGCCAAACAACCGTAAAATTCCCATTCTGAAGAGAGAAAGAGAGAGAGATAGAGAGCCGTGCATGCACGCACGCGGAACAAAAAATCCATGAAAAGCGCTGTTTTACAAATACACTTCCGCCGGCTGGCTATACACGTATATATATATATATATATATATACATATATGAGCTAGGTATAGAAAACAGTCGAGCGAAAGCTAGCTACCGGCACTGTTGCTACCCCACCTTCCACGCTACTACACTTCATTCCGTTCCGCGTAGGCCAGAGGGAAAAGCGTCCGAAGTTGAAAAGTTGCAGTGTCAGGAAGACAAGCGGGGAACACCCGCACACTCATCGGCCTGGCGCACATCCTCTCTCCCTTCCTTCCTACTCCTGCAGGCGCGAGTGTGCAGTTGTTTAAAACACGTTTGTGTTATTACACGTCTCTGCCCCCACACACACATATATACGTATATACACAACATCGGTGAACGAAGAGAGGAAGGTATATACATATATCGGGGACAGCTGCCTGCCTCTCCGCGTGTGCAGGCTCGCTATCTCTCGTATAACGCTCACTCTCTGCCCCCGGGGCAGCGTTGAGCCGTGACGACCTCGAAATCGAAAACTCGGAAACATTTAGTTTCGGCGCCGGTTAATGCGCACATATATATATAGCGTGCGGATCAGTTGGCGAAAAAAAAACGAAAGAAGAATAGAAGAGCAGGATACGAGAATCGAAGAAGAGTAGCGAGGATTCGAGGAGCATGAAGTGCACACCATTGCTCTATACTGTGCGCACATCACGCGCTGTGAGTGTAAACATCCTAACGCGACGGGTACAAGTCAATAGCGAAAGCGGAGCGAGGGAGCCTATGGCTAGTATAGTCGTAAGCGATGTGTGGCAAATGGATGTTCCGTAGCGCACGCGTGGCCTGTATGTATATATATATATATATATACGCTACATACGATGTGACGTGCGCACGGTATGCGTTTGCCGATTCCTCTCTCTCTCTCTCTCTCTCTCACTCGCTCCCTAGGAACGGATTTTGCACGAAAGCCCAAGCGGACGTGGATGCGTATAGAGGACCTTGATTACAGCCAGATGTGTCGGAGGGGAACGCTATACTACTACTCGCATGATGCTTTTGTCGTCCCTCGACAGCGACACCTTTTGTTTGCTCAGGAGAGCAGCCGAATTTTATCGTAAATTGCGAAATCCATGACGCTAAGTAGGGTATTAGCATACGACTTTTTTTTTCGTGATTTGCATTAATTAAACGTGGCAGGTGTTGTATATATATATACGCGTCATTTTTCTGAGAGAGGGGAATTTTCACAAAAATGTCTGGTTTTAACAGCCCTAAGTGGAGGTTAAATGAGCTTTGATAATACGTGTGCGCTCGCGGAAACATAATCTGGGGGCTAAGTACGTAGCGATAAAACGTAATTTTTGCTAAATAGTAGCTTTTCAAACTTAATGCGACTTAAAATATCCTGTTTATGTAAATTTATAGCGAGCAAGTACGTACAAATTACATATTTACTACAGAAATGAGCAATAATTCACCCGAGGTGTACTATTTTATCGCAATTATTCTTCGCTTGGTTGAGGTTTCGAATCCTCACTTAAAAGTATTTATATACTGGCTATCGTTAGTTAGAACCTATGATTAATGTAGATGTGTTTTACGACCTTTTTATATTTTTTAAAATGTTATCGATTATTTTATACAAATAAAGAATTATTTTAATAGAAAATAATACTACCATTTTCCCTTATTTTAAAGTAATTGTTTCTAGAAGTAATTTTTCAAAAGAGAAATATTTATTACAAACCGACCTTACAGCACTTTTCCAATAGTCTTGCGACAACGGACTGCCACTTAACATTAATAAGTACTATTCAATCTCATTCCATCATAGCAAAACTTGGCACAAATTTGATTATAATTTAAATAAAACTCTTCTATCTCAAGTTGACTCTATAAAAGATTTTGGTGTCTATATTGACTCTAAAGTAAATTTCCGCATGCATATTGAATATACCATCGCAAAGGCACACAAAGCCTTAGGATTCATAAAACGCACCAGTATAACTGATTTCACTGACACTGCGGAAATAATTCATCTCTACAATGCTATGGTATACTATCCAACTTCATTTACTGTTCACAGATATGGTCTCCGTTTACCAACGTCCTAATTAATATGTTAGAATCTATAAAACATAAATTTTCATTATCCACTATCAGACGTCTTAACTACTCACTTCGAAATCATAGACTGCTAAAAGAGGGCGAATCAAGCTCAAACTACGGCTTCTACTCAACACTTAACCGCTTAAAAAGGTCATGGAATCTTTTATCCGAAAGACTAACTAATATATAAACTTTGAATCGGTTCAAATCGTCAGTACACTCATTTGTTGCCGGATTCTATTTTTAATATTTTGCGTTGGAGCGTATGAGACTTATCATGTAATTGCGAGTAAAATTGTTCTAAACTATTTTGCCACTTGTAAATCTTATTATTACTGTATCAAGGGCTTTTATAGCCCGTCTAATATTGAAATAAATAAATAAATAAATATTTAACCATCAAATTTTGAATAAGACTTTGTAACAGTTTTATCAAATCAAAATTATTATTAGGGAAATTATATTAAAAATGATTAAATCCCTGCTTTAAACTTTACAGAAAAGAAAATAGACTACATAGAGAAGGCGAATTTTCATTTGCTTTTCGGAATTGAAATATTTTGGTTATTTGCAAAGTAACAGAATATTAAAATTAAAAGTTAAAATATACGAAATGTACTAACAAGAGGTAAAAATAAGAGGTAAAAATCCTCACTTCTGAAATTGCATGATATTTCGAGTATTTTTATATGCTTGACTTTAATGTAGCGTAACTTTAAACGAAACCAACATTTTTTTAATTCCAGAAAATGCAAATAAAATTTTGTTTTCTATAGTTTTCTTTTGCTCTTCCCTGGAAACATTTTTAATAATAATATTTATTTTTAAAAAACACTATCTTATTTTTTTTACGGCTTAATATGTTTTTTTCTAAAATTATATCACGTACATCAGTAGAACAATCACATCCGGAAAGTGTTTGAAAAAAAAACTTTGATGACTTTTGCTTATACGAAAAATCGTAACATTCGTATGGATTTCTTCACACATATTCAGGCAAATGCGCGTTTCAGACTTTTAACAAAAAAGGGACGTAAACAACAGAAAAAGCGTCCATTAACGAGTGACGAAAGCCGCTCATATCAGATCGACGCTTGAAACCTTCGCTCTCTGCCCTCCCTCTCTCTCTCTCTTACTCTTCCCTTCTCTTTGTATTGTCTCCCTCTGGTGTATACCGAGCAGCGGTAGTTTTTGCCGGAAACGAATACTCGAGCGGGTGTACGAGCGCGCGGATTCGCCGTTCCGTTTCACTAAATTTAAAACCTACACAGCCGCGAGGGCTCTTTCCCTTTCCCCCTCCCCTCGTTTCAACATAATGTAGTTCGAGGTCACAATGAAGTGTGTATATACGACCGGCGCTAACAATAAGGTTAATCAGAATCATCGAGCTGGACTGCCTCGCGCGCGTTGATTTCGACATTCTGTGCTATATGCGAGTGAACAGAGCGTGTCGGATCTTCGATGAGCAAACTTCGGGAAATTACACTACTTTATTGGTACGGAGTGAGTGAGAGAGAGAGAGAGAACGAGTGAAGTAGAGAAGGGGGAAGAGGGGGAGGTGATGGAGATGGGTCTGTAGAAAAGGACGATAGCACGGGGAAAGTGGGTCTTGAGTCCGTGGTGTCTATAATGTAGCGCTTTCGTTGCGCCTACTGTGTTTATTGCGTTCGACTTTAAATCATCCATTATGGTTCTGCTTGTTAAGTGTAATCGAGCGCTCTCAAATAAATGACCAGATTTCAATCACGCTGCAATGTATATATACATCTGTTGTATCTTAACATGATCATCATTTAAATTGATCACCTAGATTCTTACCAAGCTTTTAACAGTTAATCAATCCGTTGTTAGAACATTTTTTAATGTCAGAGTGTCTAGTACATTTACATAAAATATTTTGACCTTCTGATGCAATGATCGATATTTTTGCATCTAAAGATCTGGTTTTCTAAAAGAATATGTAAAGGTTGAAAAATTGCTTTGAAAATTCTGAATTTAAGCTCGAAAGAATTGTTTTATACTTACTCACCGATAGAGTGTCTGAGGTCCAGATAACGAATTCGGGTCAAATTTTGAGATACGTTTTTGGATATAGAAAAAAGTTGCAATTGAAACCATAATGCTCTAGAAAATCAAGTTTTCGATATTTTTAGCTTTAGTTTGAATAAATCTGGGAGAAAGACATTTTCTAAAATGGCAACCTTGGAAAGTCATAAATATAAAATAAAAAAAAAACTAAAAGAAACGAGCTTTCACGTTCTTTTTCAGAATTAAAAAATGTTGATTTCATTTAAAATTACGAAAGTTTAAATTAGAAAAATAATAATGCACTGTGAAACCCCTAAAATCAACTGTTTGATTTCATGCATATTTCTTCGTTTTGTTGTTCAACTTTAAACTTTAATAACATTGGAAGAAATCAATATTTTTTAATTATTTTCTCAAGAAAAAAGTTATTGTTTGAAGAACAGACTTTTTCCAAGATTTTTTTTTCAAATTAAAGCTAAAAATATCCAAAACTTAAGTTTTTGCAAGCATTGTCTAACATTTCAGCTTTCTTTAAGGTTCTACATTCAAAAACATATCCTAAAATTTTTACCGAATTCATGATCTAGATCCCTAGCACTCTCTTACTCAAAATGTTTAACCTTACAAAAAATAAAGCTAATTTATTTAATTCAAATGTAAATTCAGAGAATGAAAAATCAAGCACGCACGCGCACCATTTACTGGTTAATATGAAAAATATTACAGTGCAAGTATATAAACTTCTTTAATAACGATTTCGACATACGAAAGCAAATAAAAGCATTAGTATCATTTTCACGAGGCAGCGGAGAAACCACAAGGATATTATATAAATTTTGAAAATTTCACCACGCACGCGGACCCGAGAGCGAGCAACGAAATTGAAATTCCGAGAATTTAATTTGGCCGCATTCATCCGCGCGTATATGCATATATAGCGGTGGCAACGCGGCCGCGCACAGACGCGAAATATAATCAAACTAGGAACTTCATGGTGGGTACACGCTCACCGGACGAGTTTTGATATTGAAATGGACGTGCGCGCGCGGTATATAGGACTGTGGCCGCATGCTCGCGCACATGCGTTTCCGGGGATGTATGTAGTGTTGTTTTAGGGACTTTCTTCGCTGGCGAAGGAGAATTTCCGGGCGCTATGCTTGAGTGGTGCCGTGTATAACTATGCAAGAGGTTTGTTGAAAATGAAGTAAAGAAGGAAGGGGGGGGGGGAAGTGACGAACGGTTGAAGTAAACGATTGTGGAAGTGGAAGTTTGTACAAATGTGCGGGTGGTTAAACAGTAGAACCTAAATTTAAAAATATAATGAATATTTATTTAGGAAAAAACTATGTATACATATTTTTAGTTTGTATTTCTTTGAATTATTGCTAACAAGTTGTTATTCCAAAATTAAATTATTTTTTATAGCAAGATTATTTGATTATACGCGTAATATACCTTTGCATCCCCTTGAAAATTGTGTAATATTTTAAAATTAT
>JAYJLV010000046.1:962772-994376 GCA_036873485.1 Torymus texanus | reverse complement strand
ATATATTTATCTGTTTATTTAAAAAATTCCTATACACTTTCAAATTATAAACATTTTAAAATTTTACAATACAAATACAATACAAATGGTCATAAATTTAATAGAAATATCAGAAAAATAGAAATTTCTTGAATAAGTTATAAGAATTCATTGAACAATTGCTAATTTTGTAATTTATGGACCCGTTTTCATAATTAAATTAAAGAATACGCTCTAAAATAAACGCGAACCGCACTATAAGATAAGTCCACAGTTCCCGGAATAACCAGATAAGTCCACACTTTTTTGAGTTCTTCGTTTTGAACGCATCAGAAAATGTATAATCTGTTGAAACCAGCGTGTAAATGTGTTTTGAATGTGTCAATTGTCTAAACAAGTATCGCGACTTATCTCGTTTCTCACGATCTTATATTACATATACGTTTGAACATTAAAACCCGTTTTCTCGGAAACTTGAAAAGTAGACTTATTCGGTTATTCCGGAAAGCCACAGATATATTATCAATATTTATGATAACATATACAAACAGTTTATTATTAACAGTAACTTGATAAAAACAAAAAAAAATCGAATAGCACTGTTATTTAAAAAAAAAATATATACATATGAATGAGAATGTAATAGAAAGAAGACTGAGAGACCTTCTCTACGGGGGTTGTGAACGGTCGAAATTATTCAAGCTTTTTCCGGCGAGACTACCTGGTTAAACGCATCTGTAAAAGATGCAGGTGGCCTGTGCCTTCGATCCCACAGATTTCAGAAATAATGTACACAGAGCGGGAGCTGACTTGACAGCTTGCGGAAAAAATGTACCCTTTTGAGCGTTCCTCGCAGTGATGGTGGTAGTGGTGGTGGTGGTTTTGTATGAGACTACACCTTCGCCCACCACTGCAGGTAGTAACGATGTTTCGACCACGTCGTAAAAAGTATCCTGGTGTAGCCTTTAAAACGAAAAACGTTTTTCGAGTATATTCTGGAACATTTTCGTAGAACGTTTTAGATTTATGTATTCAAATAATAAATTCTAAAAATTATCGTAGTTTTCGAAATTATGAATTAAAATTTTTTCTAACTATAGTTTCGTAATTTCAAATTAAAGTAAATAAGTACGAGTATATGATTATATTGTATACAATACAATCAATGCAATTTGTTTTCTGACTCATGACTGCGTATTTGCTTTTTAATCTATAAAGCATTTTACATTGTCACAGACTTGAAAAGGAAAAGTGTCAACTTGAGGTACTGTAAAAAGTCACATTTGCATATTATCTAAGCCTCTATGCCAAAATTTATGAGAATAAACCCGTCAACGTAAATTAAAACCAGTTCTATAACGCTGAAACACAAGTAAAAATAAATAGAATATATAACTTTTTAATCATGTAAAATATTATATGTCTTAAGCTTTTCAAAACTATTCAAATGTTACCATGTACAATATAAAAAAAAATTATTTCAAGGTTATAGACACAGATTATCGCCATAGTATTTTCATTACATAGTTCCTCTACAATTAAAATCTAAATAAGACAGACTTTTTAACTAAGGTAGAATACCAGGCTTAGAAAAATCTTTCGGGTCAAAGATTCATAAAACGCACGCATGACGACATAAAAAAGAAACTTCATCCTTTGATCCTGGCACTAAAAGTGAAGTCGCGACAGAAGATAGAAAAAAAGCCGAGTGAAACATCGAAGAACTTTTTCGTGCGTGTGTATACATATATATATATATGCATAAACCGCTCGTTGCTTTCACAGGCTTTGTTGCTTTATTCCAACGCGGCGACGAGAGAAATAACACCGGGCCGACTATATGAGTAAAAAGTAGATGCGTTGAATGAGGGAAAAAAAGAGAGCGTATATCCACTGAGAGCCCGAGCTACATAACGTGGCAAGGGCAAAAGATAAAAGTACGATAGCATTATTCGGCCGCGTCTCGCATCGCAACATTGACATGAGCATACCGTATGTATACCTGTAAGTAACATCGATGGATTGCTTGTAAAAAAAAAAAAATAAGTATGTATTCGTCGCGCGCGCACGTGTGTATAGGTGCGAAGCGATAGTAACTAAACGCGCCCGGCATTCGCTAATTGTCACGGGTCGTGCGTTCCGAGGCTGCGAACGCGCGCGAGCCACACTTGGCGTTGATTTTCATACAAAGTAAATGCGGAAATTGACTTGCGGATAACACAAAAGGGGAGTGGAAAAGTTTTCCGCTCGTACGCGTGCAAATGTATGTGTGCCTTGTTTTTCCTTTTGTCAATCGTGCGTGCGCGGCTGTATTAGGTGCGCGTAGTGAGATCAAAATCAAACGATAACGCGCACGGTTTATACGCATGCTACGCGTACGCTGTATTAATTTCCCTCTCGGGATTACGACGTGTTAAATTACGTCTTGGATTTGTCATTCGTCATGTAGTGTGATGTTTGCCATAAGAAAAGAATCGTTAAATTGTTGTTATTTTTTTTTATTAGTAAGTTTCCTCTGTAAATTTTGGTTGTGTAGTTTTAATTTTAATAGGCGATTCTTTCGTTTAACTTCATTTTCATTTAAACGGTCAAACTACATATGTATATAGAAAAGTACATCGCGATAAAAGAAATTCAGTGCAGCTGGCCGCTACCGCGTGCAGCGGCAGTTGTATTGGATAAGATAACCGACATTCGCGATGTGCGCGTGAGCTAATATAGCGTGATATGCCAGATTTTTATTCCGTTCTCGATTAGAATTTCTAACGATTTACTGGTTTTAAATGTCGTTATGAGTCACTTGAGTTGTACATAATATCATTATATATCAATTTGAATTTTATTTTATTTATTTTTTTTTATATTGTATCTATTTTACAAAAAAAAATATATCAAACGATAAATAAAACTCCATTCAAAATAAATTTTTACAACTAATTATTTATTTCTAATGAGTAGAAAAAATTCAGAAAGCATAATTGATAAAATTTATCCTTCGATAAGCATGTGAAAGGAGGCGGAGTTTCACTGATACCATATTAAAATAAAAGCCGTTCCATAACAAACAAAATTGTACGTGATATTAGATGAAAACTTTTCTCATAAACACACAATTAATAATTTTTTCTCATCCATACATATGACATACCACTCGTGTCACGAACTAAATTTTCGTCGTCATTCAAGAGCATGCAAGACGAGAGATATGACAACTCGGCGAAAGAATAACTAATCTGCGATATAGTCGACATGCCCATGGTAACATTATAGCTCCTCGTGTAGTGAAAAGCATGAGACTTTGGGTCAGTGGTATCACGTCCCGATCGACGCGTAATTTTTTCATATACCATTATTTAATTTGCATAGCACACACCACTTGTTATTAGTAGAAATTGATCTAGTACAAGGCTATGGTTATAAGTGTTCGCTTAACGTTATAACAAAAACTTTTCTCTCTTCAAACGCATATACTAATAGGATCACCTCTCTTTCTCTCTATTCCAATGCTCGATGAAAATACTGAAAACTTTGCCGAGTAAACTTGAAAAAACTGGAGCGTATCTATGCTCTCGGCTAAGACGCTCGTCGCTCAATCGAGCATGTACACGTGTACATGCGCATCATCATCACGATCATCATCGCGCGCTGTATACACATACATATTATACATGTACACCTATATACGTGTGTGCACACACGCAAAGCATCGTAAAAAAGGCTTACGCTCGCTTAGCTCAGCACTCGCCCTCTCTCTCTCTCTCTCTCTCTCGCTCTCTGGTCAGTCACTTGTGCGTGGCGTCGTCTAGTCTGGCCGAGTCGGCGCGAGCCAGCGAGAAAGTGACGTAACGCGCAGCTCTTGCTCGCCACACACGCGGCGGCAGCCTATTCCTCTCCCTCTCTCTTTCTCTCTCATTCTCTTTCTCTCTTGCACACACTTTTACAATAGATATAACGTAGACCACTTGGCTGTGGTATACACATAGGCATATAACAACTGCGAACGATTGCTAAAGCTGGCAACAGTCGTTTGGGACGTGTGCGATTCCGAGTTTTATATATATATTCGGAATAAGTCGATATATAGAGCTTGTTATATATACACTACGCGGTGGAGAAGTTAATCTCTCGCCGTGGCGCGGGCGGCTTGCTCTTCCGCAAACGCGAGCCCATTTTCCCGAGGCAATGCAATGTCTTCTATACCTGTGCAAAAGAGTGATTCGTCGTATACAGCGGAAATTCATTTTTGAACGCATATAGTTTCGCCCAGAAGTTGTATAGATACACTTGTTATAATAGTTAACGACGTGCGATCGTTTTAATTGAGTTGCTATAGCCACGAGGTTTTTGGAGGACAGCGTTTTCACGGTTATTTATACTTGAGACGCATACCCTCTATTTCTTTGTTGGCAAGTATGAATCGAAGAGATTTTGGCCAGAATCGTGAATTTTAGTTCGGAGTATTAAAAAATGCTGTGCTGTTTGTGTATATCTATATACATAAGATATTTGACATGTCTGTTGTGTGAGAACGAGTTTTATAATTAGTTCGAGGCCAAATGGAAATAAGAACTAATTTTTCAAACAATTAAAGATTCATATTGTCGTAAATGTAGTTAGCAGTTGTCGGAAACTTTTCAAAACAGTTAACTTATACGCATCAAAACTGTTGAATTAATAATAAACTTTTAGCAAGAAATTGCGGTTTTGCAGTATGCAAGTGGGCCATTCAAGAAAAAAAAAAGTTAAAATAATATAAAAGTTACGTACTATTATAGTTGCGCTTCTTTTATTTAAATATAACTAAAAACTAAATCAGTCATGTCACATAGACAAACCTATTTCACCTACTCGCATAATGTTTCGTTTCATATAAAAATTTCAAATACTTGTACAGCGCTATATCAAATTTTCGCAATCTTGGAAAAAAAATAAACAACGACCGAAGAGGGAAAGCTAATCAAAGTAGAAATGAAAAATCGTGTGGAATGCTGGAGCTACGTAGTCTTTAAACTATTTTCATCAGCAGCGAACGATTAGATTCGCGAGTGTGTGTATATATATATATATATATATATATATATATAGCGGTCGACGAGCCTTGCGCCCGCGCAATCTCACTTCTATCGCGCTCGGCCAATTATCAGGTGAGAAGGCACGTCGGCCAAAGAGCGATTTTTACACGATATCGCGTAGCCTGGCGATGACGGTTACCGAAGTAAACGTACACGTATACATATGCATACATATATATACACACTTGTGAACTCGCGCTTCTATATATATATATACGCGCGCGGGAACAGCACGCGGGTATATAGAAACGGCCGTAGAATTTCCACGAAAAGCGATGACTACATCTCGATATACGTTTAGCTCATTGTAGAAACTAATGCATACATCGTGAGATGAAGGTCTCTCACATTCATCGAGGATCTTATCTCAGCTGATTTATGGCGCTCTTTGGTAGACAATTTTCAGGTTTTTTTTTTCTTTTTTTCTTGTACTAAATATACGTTTCGCGCGCGAGCGCGCGTGTTACGGGCAAAATTGTTTCTCTCTTTTATTTTTTCCTTTTTTTGTGAATAACGGCTCGTGAATATTTATGGCCACTCACAGTACTCGTCTTGACGAGTAAAAATCCGCGAGTATTTGAATTACAAACTAATTCCTTTAAAGGTGCTGTAATTAGTATTAGAGTTCCAAGCAGGTTATTTGCTCGCAATTGATAAAAAAAAATTGAAGACACAAATTGAAAGTTGAAACTTAGCTTGCTTAGTTTTTCGAGAAACTTGTAATTGGCAGTTTGAAAAAGTAAGACTAATGCTGTACACGTATATGGGTAACTGGAAGCATGTAGCTAACATCTGCAAAAAATGTATTGACAAATGAAACAAAACTTCGGAATGGTGCATTCAATGTATATGGTCGTTTGAACTTGTCACTAAATTGTTATTCAATTCATATATAAAATAGAAAATTTTCAATACTTCATTAAAATTTATCCAACTTCTTACACTGTTTCAGGCAAAAAAAAACCGTGTTTCGTCATTCAAAGTTATCTGTAACGGTGTTTTTCATGGAACTCATATATATAACGCACCTCATCTCCGCGTTTGGCATTGTAATAAAACCTTGCAATTTTTCGCAAAACCAATTAACTTATGAAATCATTCAAAACGCGGCTAAAAAATACACGCGCTTTATTGTTCAATCATCGCAAAACGTTTGTCCTTTATCATTCAAAATTAATCCATTCCGCGAACAAAATGGTTATAAGAGAGGTCGCATGCATATATATCCCATCTATACACAATCAGCGTTTTCCCGTTCTCTATCCTCATCATCATAATCCTCATAATAAAAGAAAACATTAATTACCACAACATCTCGCTAATTACTCCAATAACAATACGCAGAACATATATATATAAGCACTATACATAATACGTATATATATATATATATATATATCTCACGTGCATATGCACGCGGAGCATCCAGCATATATACAACAAGTCGAGCTACATTCCATCGGATCGGCCATACTAACTATATATATACATACGAATAGCTATATATATAGGTATATATACAACAGGCACATTACACACGCATCCGCGACGTCATAATTAAATTGCTCGCTCGCGCTGTAGCGCATATGTACAGCAGGTCACGATCGCGGCGTCTGCTGCTGCTGCTGCACGCAGCTAATGCAGCCCCGTGCGACTAAGATCAAAGGGTCGAACGCCGGCCCCCGTGATTGGCCGTCGCTTCTGCTGTTGCTGCTGCTACTGCTGCTGCACTCTGTAAGGCAGCTTTAATCTGATTATTAGCATAATGCGCGCGCATGCAATCGAGCAACGGTGGTTACCCAGCTACCGTGATGATAACGTCGATCTATCTCTCTACTGCGTGCGGGCAAGTAATGCATATATATATATATATATATATATATATAGATGTGGTAGTATAGAGCGGGCAACGCAAATGATGCGTAGCGATTCGGATTTGCAGGTGGCGTAGTACTGGGGGGAGAAAAGGATGACCGTGGGGGCAGAAATGCGTGGATGACATCAGTATGGGAATGGCTAGTATATGCTATACGGTTTATTTGCTTAGGATCAGGAGAGAGAAAAATACACCTGCTCCCTCTATACCGTGAGTGTAACTCAATATCTTGATGATTGTGCTTCGGTGTTTGGTTAAAACATTTCTTCGCTAGTTTGAGAATTTTCCGTAGGGATAATTCTTTTTTGACAATCGTAATCCGCAATAGTTTTAAGTAAGAATCTTTTAATAGACAATCGATCGACTAATATATTAATGATAATATCAAAGCGTTGGTGCAAGAAATACGAATCGTATAATATACTCATATATACTCATATATTATATGAGTGTAGAAGTATATAATTTTACGCACGATGCGGTTCACGTGAATAAATAATAAAATAACCGCAGCACCCCATATACTCGTGCCACTATATGGATTGATAAGTATCAAATATTCAAGCAAAATTGCAAGACGCCGTGCGCTATATATATATATATATATATATATATAATGCATCGTTTCCCATCATACACATTTTCCCAATTACCCTTCCAACAGCTCCATCAATCGCACGCAGAAAGAGTAAGAAAGAGAGAAACGCCGACATCGCCCCTGACACTGCACTGCACAACTAGCAATTAACTCTGATAAAGTAAACAAACGTAAAATCCCGCTCTCACCGGTATATATATAGCGCAAACTGCAGCAAGTATATATATATATATATATATATATAATGTATATTGCGTTCTTGCTCCCGTTGCGCGAGTGCTACGGGAATTTGTATAAAAATGAGAGAAGAAACGAGAATCAGTGTGCGTGGGAGGTAGCTAGAGAGAGAGAGAGAGATAAAGAGAGACAGCAAAACGATAATTTTCAATTCGCAGCGAAGCAAAAAATGATAATTGCGGCGTGAGCGTGCGCGCGCCTGCTGTTTTCGCGGAAAGCGAAGGCGACCGCAGAGAAAAGGCGCGCGCGTGCATGCACACGCGAGGGACACGATGCTATAGAATGAGAGAGAGAGAGAGAGAGAGAGTCCTCGACCTTTATCTCGCTCGATTTATCGCAGGGGGCCTGTCGCGGTTATTATTCCGATTATCCACCGCCGCCGCAGCGACTGCTATGCCCTTCGGACGTCGATGAGTAAAAAAAGTGGGAGAGAGAGAGAGAAGAGGCAATTGTATACGACTCCGCGAAGGACTCTCTGCTGGTTGGAGAGAAAAGAACGATCTGCTATTCGAATGGGGAAGATCAAGGAGAGGAGTAAAATGGTACAATTGTAAAGTGTATGAAAAAAAAATATATAAAATCGCATAGTTTGAACAGTTTAAGAAGTGGAATTGAATAAATTTAATTGAAATTTCACCAACTATTTGTTCATTAACTTTTTGGTATAATATGCTTATTTTGATAATTTTTCAAATGTTTTATTAAATTTATAAGGACAACGTGTTTGCTATGTTTAATATGAAGGAAAAAGTTCAATTGTACTATTGCTATGTTACATTACTCATATATGCTAAGGGATATAAATAGTTTTACTGTTTTGCATCGCACCGATAGAGTGTATGATTACTTTGTTTTTTAATTTTCCGTATACATAAGTAAATAATTATTTCCCAGCATTTTATAGGTTTACCATAAACGTTCCTACTACCATGACTACTTGCTGGAGCTCTACCCCCCCTTGGGCTAAAAAAATTGCATGCATTACGGAGGAACCGTTAGCCACTTCTTCAAAATATCTAATGGAGTACTTAAAAAATTTGCATAAACTTAATGATTCCGAGAAAAAACAATTGCAAACCTATAACCTAGGCACACGTAACAAGCATAAACTTTTATCGTCTATTAGTACTCGCTCGTATTAACTTCTCTCCTCTCTCTCACACAATACAGTTTGCGGCACAATGTCCGTCTTATTGTTAACCAGTGCGCAACGTGCAATCTCCGTATTTGCAGCAGAGTGAAAGAAAGAGAGAAAGAGAGAGAGATAGAGAGAGAGAGAGAGAGAGGTTCGCGCACGACGCCAACACTTTATTATCCCTTTTCTTCTTCATAACACTTTAATAAGCCTTTTCCGTTAGAGAGCGATTCGTATCTCGCCTCCTCTCTCGGCGGCGATCGCCGTCGCCGTTGCTCTCCTCTCTTTATCGAAATAAGAGAGACACGAGAGGGACGACGGGAGAAAAGAGGGGAAAGAGGAAGGAGCAAGAGAGAGAGAGAGAGAGAGAGAGAGGGAGAGAAGGCTCGATTATCCTACTTCGTGTGCCAGATACGATTTAAAGAGTTGGCGAAGGCGGCGCGTGGACGTCGTTTAACTCGCCGGCGCACGACTGCTCGCGCGCGCGACTTGACTCTCTTTCCTCTCTCTCTCTCTGCCCGTATATATACCCCCATGTATGCACACATACACACATACGTATAAGGTCTATCTCTTTGGCTCTCTTTCTCTCTACTCTCTTCCGTTCGCGGCGGTCGCCGTCTTAAAAACGTCCGCTCGATCCTCTCGTTAACCTTTGCCGCGTGTGACAAGTTTACTGCGCTGTCAATTTGAATGGCGCTCGCTCGCGCGCGCTTCTATCAAGACCCGTGCTCGCGGCTTTCTCCTGCGCGCGCGCCACTAACAAGCTGTCGATTAGGAGAGCTTTAGACGCGCGCTCTCTCTCTTACTCGCCAACACAATACGCGAACATTAGCGTCTATCTTTTTTTAGCTATACGTATATGTGTGTATGAGGTTGCTGCTATATACGCTGAGCAGCTTCTTTTAAACCGTTGTTTTCTTCATAAATAACAGGTTGTGTCTTTTTCGTAACGTCGATCGACGGAAAATTTGAATGGACTCGCACGGAGGGACTTTTCTGGCATAGACGTGCGATATTCCTTCGCTTGTTAGCTTATTTATATGACACTTGCTCGTTAGAATACGAGATTTTCAAGTCGACTGTATATATCGGCGGGTGTATATCGGTTTGCCGAGTCACGCTGCTGTTCCGAGAAACAGATTTTAATGTAAAATACATCTATATAAGTATATAAGTATAGTAGTCGTTATTAATAAGTTGAAGTAAGAAATCGCTGTCGGCGCGGATAAAAATGAGTCCGAGAAAAGGGAAAGTTAGTGTGGATTCGTAACTCGATACATATTAAATAGGAATAACCTGCTAATTAATTTCGGCGTTTTCCAAGCACGTTTATAAAAAAAATCAATTTTCAACTAGAATCTATATTATATGTAGAAATTCTACATTCTTCAGGTTATACAGTGACAAACACATATTTTTAGTGCGACAATTAATCTTCGAAGGCGCATGGGGTGAAGTATTATTATATTATACGTATGAATATATACCAGCGTGAGATTCAAAACTATTCATTCCAAGGTCTAGAAGGGATTTTTTTTTTTCAGAGACGTATATTTTTGAGACAAATGATCTTTTAATAGCGGACAGATTCCTAAATGGAGACGTTAGGCAAAAAATAAATACAAAAGCAAGGCTACAATAATAGTATAAATATATCATATTCCGGGTCACACAAAAAAATATTAATAAAGTGTCAGGTGGGAATATGAAGTTATTAATCACTTCGCTATAATCGTATACATATAGAAATAGACGCGAAATATAATACATTTAAAAAAATCTGTATAAAAATGTCTTTCCCACAACAGTATGTGTTATCATTCGACAAGCTTATGAGTTCTCAATTTTAGCTCGGACGCCGAGGTGTGCTCTAATCCGTTAAATAAACCTAGAAGAGCATAAATTACGCTCCACTCGATAATGCTAGTCGAACAAATTCATTTGAATAGCAAATACATCATTAAAGCCGATGATCCTTCAAGTGGCGCGCGTATACACGCACATTGTAACGCTTTCAATTTAGCTACCACACCAGCGCCGTCGCCGCTTAATCCATACACGCACATACAAAATGGAATTGCGCAAGCCTCGTCGAAGGGATATTCGATAAATCCGGACTGACAGCAAAAAAAAATGAATGAATACAAGCGTCCTTCTCGTCTCGCGCAATGGGTGCGTAAAAAAGGCGGCGCCCCCAGCGTATGTATATATATATATGAATATACGACATGGTTTATCTGTGCGACAAGCACATACACACGGACGCACACATATGCTTATATATATATATAAGACATCGAAACCATCAGCCGTGAAAAATGCCGTATCTATGCCCACGCAAAAGCAAGTTTCTCCTGCGATGACAAGACTATAAGCTCCCATGGACGAGAGAGAACGAGGGGAAAGAGAGACGAAGGCATTCGACGTTCGCGTTTTTTCCTTCGGGTATTTCAGACCTTCTAATCTCTTTTCTTACCTTTTCGCCCTTCCCACATAGTAGTACACGTGGACGTTTTTTTCTTGGGCCTCTTATATTTCATGTCTCGTCGCATCGAGCTTTTGCCCCACCCGTTTAATTAAATTCCTCCTCATTATTACATCAACTGCAAATATCAGCAAAATAGTGAAAATAAAAAAAAA
This sequence comes from Torymus texanus, assembly GCA_036873485.1. Classification (NCBI taxonomy): domain Eukaryota; kingdom Metazoa; phylum Arthropoda; class Insecta; order Hymenoptera; family Torymidae; genus Torymus; species Torymus texanus. The sequence goes on along the minus strand of JAYJLV010000046.1, from coordinate 982,836 downwards.
TCGAACTATACGCTCTATATATATATATATACATCAGTGGAAAAATCCATTAAAATTCTTTCCAAGTTAATACTATAATTACCCACGATGAAAAATTCAATCTAGCTATGAGAAAAACTGCTTCTTTTCGTCGTTCTCTTCATTAATTTATAGTGCACATTATAGCGTAACTACGGAAAATGCGCTTACAAAAAAAAAGCCACCGCATACTCTGGCCTGCACTCTGTCCACCCGATAAATTATTCAACCTCTTTTCCGACATTTTCCCAGTCAAGTTTACCTTTTGCCCGCGTAACTTTCCCTCACTCCTCTCTCCCTCTCTATCGTCCCTCTTCTAACCTATACGATACTCGCTTACACGCATGTATAGATATATGGGACTCTTTATGCGAGCCTCCGTAATTACTCGACGATCCAGAGTCCCCTTGTCACGTCACAGTGCATTTGTCCCGATGCTTGCGCGTCCTACACTATACTATACTCTTGGGGCCTCGAGCAGGGATGACGTTACTAAACAGCGCGCCGGCATCATTAATCTCCCGATCGGCTTAGCTTATGGTTACCCGCGACATTTTATTTCGATTTAGATGCTCGCGAGCAGAGTATAGGGCTTTGCGTGGCCGCAAAGTAATGAGGGATTCCCTCTCTCTCATGTGGACTAGCTGGCCGACGAACCAATGACACGACGATTTGCTCGTAGAATGACTGATGATCAGCGAGCGCACACACGCGAGAGAGAGAGAGAGAGAGAGAGAGAGACTGAAGCTCTGTGTTTCGGTCATCGTATTTTCGTCTCCCCGAGTCCTTGAGATAACCCGAGAAGAGCCGAGTGAGAAAAAAAGTATTGAAAAAGATCTGGTATGTCAGTGTATACAGGTATATATATATATATATAGAGAGAGAGAGAGAGAGTTAGGAATGACGCTCGTAATGTGGCCCGACCCTTCTTCTTCTTCGTCGACGTCCTTTGGAACGAAGAACGATTCGTGCCGCGAGCTTTTAATGTTTATTACAGCTATGAGAGAGAACTTGAGTTTGTCGTGCAGAATGACACACACTGTCGCTTTACAGACTCGACGCAACTACAATATACTTAAATTTTACGAAGCTAAGATATTCTAAAGATAAGTGAATGATGCTTGAAAACGTGCACCTATATATATAGATATACGTATATGGATCCATGTGGGAAAATAACATTGATTCAAGAGCAGTGTTAGATCATCGATTGGTATATACGTAATACCTATCCTAAAGAATGACACTTCAAGTAAGTAGTAGTCATTGATAATCTTGTAGGGGTGAAAAAGAAGAAATTACGATCGTATATGCAAACAATAAGTGACAGAAAGATATATCTTATACAATTAAACAAATTCTCCATGTTCTATCGTTACATAATAATAAGTATATATACTCATATAGAATAGAGAACCACTATATAAAAAACAGTTCAACGAAAAATGTTGTAATATGATTATTATTGTTTGTGGCTTATAATCACACCTCGATCTCATCAGGGACGAAATTCTTTAACAAAGCACGACTCTGTAGAAGTATCAAATCGTTATGGAAGCGACGTGTCCTGCATTTTGCAGGGGAGACCCATCACGAGTTCGCGCGTTCTGTTCGAGACCTTCTTTAATGGCTGCCATAACGTCGCGCTCGTGGATCATACTTTTTACGCGAGTGAGCCCGGACGCCCGTTATATTGCCCGGTCTTATATATATATATATATATATATATATATATATATATTCGTCGTCACGGGCGTGCAAAAGATCGGCAAAGATATATGTATTAGTGTACCGAGTGTATAGAGCACGTGTTCACTTATTATATGTATATCATACACGTCGAGGAGAACACGTGTTTTTAAATATAAGCAATTAAGGAGAACTAGAAGGTCATTCAATATATGTATTGCAATTTTTTAAAATTAATTATGAAATTTGAATAAAATAAGGTTAGTAGTGAGGATGATGTAGAATCTTTATTAAACTCTTTATTAGTGCAGTCAAGCGATAAGAGGTAACTAATCATTTTGAAAATGGTTTGGTTGTACTTCTAAGCAGATAATTTTTCCAAGAAAAGGTAGATGATCAGGTATGATCAGTATTTATAAAGAAACGTTTCAATGCTGGATATCAAATATTTTACTATTTGATTGGTAATATATATCTTACGCATCGCAATTTAGCGAACGTTGGCCTATATATCATATTACATCGAGTACTATACAACCATATACGGCTTTTATATAAACTTGTGCAATGTAACTTCAGAAAAATATTGCTATATCAATAAATGTCAATTAAAATTTCATATAAAAGAAAAAAAAACGATCCATTTTCTAGTTTAAAAAAATATTTGAATAACAAGAATACTAGATTACAAGTAAAAGACGAGGCCACTTCTCAATTTTAACTAACCCTTTTTCTCGAGGTTGTTCTTTAACCGCTCATATCTAAACGATAATCCGCGCAACAATATTTTTTTCCCCTCATTTCTCGTATACAAAGTGACCTTATCAGTTAACAAATTTGTTGGGAAACATTCTGCACTTTCGCGCTCTCTCTCTCTCTCTCTACCATCGCACGAGCATCCGACAAAGAAATACGAGCGCAATTTCGTAATCTCACTTCGGAAGCCTTTCGAGGTATATACACACGCACACACACGGGCGCAACAACAATTAGCCGCCCAGGCAGGCGACAAACGACGATACACGGCGGTGACTTTTTCGCGGATGGACCTCATCAGTGGTGGACGTTCGCGATTTCACTTTCGAGCCGCCGCAGATTGATCCCTCCCATCGGCCAGCGTAATGACACCATAAAACACCAACGCGCACGAAGTCGCCGTCGTCGCTGAGCCGAAAACACGTGTCGCCAGAGCGAATGAGAGAGTGAGAGAGAGAGAGAGAGGGAAATACAAGAGTCAATCGCGCCGAGAGGAATAAAACGAGAAGGAGGAGGAGGAGGGAAGAGACGATCGAAAGCGACCGCAGCGAAGTGGAGATGGGAAGTGGGAGTCTGGTGAGGATTGTTTTTTCTCTCTCGACTGCTCTCGGTTAATTGAGAGTCTCGATTTTGACCGAGTAATTTCAGCTCGGAGTATATAGTTTTTCTGTTTACTCTATTAAATTATTTCATTTATTATGTTGTGTCGAATTGGATTTGTTACTTTGCGCCATAAAATGTTTTATTGCCTTTCTAGTTTTAAGTTTCGTCCGATTGTAAACCATTTTTAAATTTATTTACTATACAAATGTTTATATTATATTAGTATATATGACAAAGTCTTATTAACACACTTATGTACATCGTCCGCCCCCATTTTCTCCTATATAAACTGACGTGTTAATATTAGGAAAGAAGATAAGTGGATCAAACAAGGGAAAGCATCATTGGATAGGTATAATGACCACGGTATATAGACAGGTTGTCTCTGCATCACGACCTTCGTTATAAAGGTGGTATATATATGTACAGCGTTGGGCAATGCACGCGTATACTTAGCGCGATCTTTAAATGCGACATACGTGTAAATGGAAATTCTGTGTCATGCTACGAGCAACCAGAAAGTATCAGGATCTTTTTAACTATGTGCGTTAAGTCTTCATTGTGTTTCTACTGTTCCATATATTACACTAGAAAAGTATTTTAAGCGTATGTATGAATAAATTTAGTCTTGTGTTTAGAAAATAAGAATAACATTCGTTTCATGCGTTGCATTGTGTAGTTAAAATTATGTAAAATTTGAAGCGCAATTTAGTTTTCACGTACTAAATAGTTTTGAGTTGTCAAATAAGTTACAGTGTATTATCAGTTTAATTTTTCCAAGGAAAATGGATAATGTTATCAAGTTGTCACAAATAAAATAAATATAACACTGTTTTTTTATGAAATTACATACTTTAACAGTACATGCACACAGTAATTATATAAAATGGTGTTTAAGATCGTATTAAATTATCCATCAAATATACATGTAGCTATAATTACAAATAAGAAGATATTAATTCGCGATACCAATGTAAAATTACTCATCACGTAGAAACTTTTATTCCTATAGTTGCCCGCGAGTGCGTTTGAGAAATTCAAATTATTTCTGTTTTTCCAATGGACCACTTAACACGCCGAGCTCCTCGAGCGCAATATAATAAACCTTTTTCTCGCTTCTTTTCACGCTATCCGCGCTGCGTTGCTGCGGTCGGTGAGTCACGGCAGCTGAAATGCGCTCGCTTGCTCGCGCGCGCGCGCGCGCGGGTGTTTATCTATCGTGGCTTTTATATCTACGCACTATACGTATACATGTGTATATAGCGTTGAACGTGTAGCAACTGGTCATTTCGTAATGCCATAAAAGCTTCAAGCCGTACGCTTTATATACACCAATTTCTTCACTCCTCGATCTCTCTCTCTCTCTCTCTCTCTCTTTCTTCTCCCTCTCTTCTCTTTTCCTATGTTTTTCTCACCCGCGCTCCGAGTTTCGTCTTTTTTTATTTGTAAATTATGCACGACTGATATTCAATCGATTAGTATTGCCTATTATGTAAGTCCAGCCTCTATATGTTTTCGAGAACTCATAGGTCCTTAATTGCTTTAATTACTACGGTTTTTACGGTTGACTCTACTGAGAAACGTATACGCGGACTATAGGATCATAAATAATTTTATCTACCGATTCTTCCTAAGCTTTCATTTGCAAAATATATATATACTATTCATTGACTTATAGCTTTGCTAAGCCAGTGAAATATTCATTTGAATCTTTACACTAAAAGAGAATGTCTAACGGACACGTGTCGAACTTATTATTTTATAAATAGAATATTATAATAACAGATGGGTGGGTGTTCGTGTATATGTGCGTGCGTACACGTGTGTGTATATTTTATAGTTATGACTTAATGTGATAGAACATTTATGAGAAAAAGTAGTTAAATACAATTAAAATATAAAATAGTCAAATAAATTATTACTACATGAATTGAGTACAACTAACATTAAATAAAATGGAGCATTTACACCGTCGCTTAGTTACATAAAATATAGAATTTTCAACTGAATATCACTTTTCAAAATGTTATGTCTTTTACGTATATTTAGAGAGAAAATAAATAATTGCGCCACAAGACTGATGATTCATAATCTTTGGGATTCAGGAATGATTTGACATTGATATGAGTAAATGCATTATTAGATGCTTAATTTTTAAAACAAAATATAACGTTAAAATTTCGTTATAACGTTGAAATTCACATGTCAGGCATTCTAAGGAAAGATAATTGTACGCATGGTTTGTATAAGTTTATTTTACTACAAATTACATGTAATCATTTCTATATTCTGTCATGATAAATATCGGTATTGTTATAAAAGTTCAATACTACTGGAATATTAATAAAATATTTGAGAATTTAAATTGTTCATATGAAGAAAAAATCATAAGATAAAAAAATTGAAACAGATATGAAACTATAAGTAACATATGTGTCTGTAGATTCAAACGATCTTAATGTCTAGTGGTACTGCAGAATAATGTCAAAAAGCGAACAACATATGTAATACATGTTTAAGCATATAATAAATATATTTTTCTTAAGATTATGTGTATAATGGTATGAATTTGCCATTTCGGTATATCTACTTGGTTAGAAAATTTCCATCACCATTTTTTTTACCATTTTTTTCAAAAACCAGAAACATTTATTTCAATTTTTTTTAAATTCACGTATCTGACTCGTAACAGATTATTGAAACTGGTAAACCGAATTCAAAAGTTTGTTAACAAACATCATCTTTAAAAATGCTCTTTTTGAAAACATTTATTTACATTATACAAATAATATACAAGAATTTTTAAATTAATCCTGTTACCATTATTGATAAACTTCTCATTTTGAAAATGTAAAAACCTCAATACCTGACATTCTATATTGAAAAATTTATCAATAATATCAATCAGATAACTTCGAAAAATTTCGAACATTATCTGCATGCAATAGAAGAACCTAAACATTATATACTTATAGTTTAAATTTTTATACAAATATGTTGATTAAACAATAAATTGTCTATAGACATATCTCAAAGCTATATCGAAGACTTGACTCAATACTTATTACAGAAACGCATCTGAAGAATGCAAAAAAATGTGTACGTAAAGTAATGAGATAAAACGCATTGCCTCTAGATAAATGTACCAATTAAATAATTTCAATTACATAAACCCCAGCGTGCGGGCGCGTGCACTTAGCACAAATCATAATTTGAAGCGAGATTAATTAAAGCATTTTTTATCAAGCTCCAAACATTTATATCGGTCTGAAAATTCCTTCCCCGTGCGATCGCGTTGCTGCTATACGCGCACGAACCGCAATATTCGCCTCCTCGGCGACTATACATACACTTATACACGCACACGGGCGCGCGCTCACGCTCATAATAATTTTTCCCTCTTCCTCCTACACGCGTACGCAATCTCTTTACCCCGAGCACGCGCGCGGCTTTATTGATAGGAGAGGGAGAGAAAGAATAAAAAAAAAGCGAACGCTAGACCATTACCGTTTGATCGAAAGGCGCTATATGGAATTCCGCTTAAGCGCTTTAGAGTCATTTATTATTTCGTTATCTTTGACGCTTCGCGCAATTGATAGAAAACTGGTGCTGCTGCTGCTGACCCCAACTGCTTTGTATAATTGTGGAGCTCTCTCGTACATTATAGCAATACGTGTGTATGTATGTGTATGCGCATATACAGTACACACGCAGCAGCAGCAGCAGCAGCTCGTTTGCATTCTCGCACAAGGCTTATAGTTCACCTCTGTAATTGTCGGCTCTCTTAATAAAATTGCTCTCGCGCGTACAATCGCAACGAAAAATCGCACTTTTATATATACATACACCCGCACATACGGTCACGTGCGCTCCCTTTTTACTATTTCACGCCGGTTGCGCGCTGGCGCGTTATACACGCGAGAGATCGTTAGGCGTTGTAAGTATATTATATTCGTAGCCGCATGAAAGCGACTTGATTGACGTTTACTGTTAAATTACCACTTTAGTTATCTGCGTGCTCGCGAGCGTTAGATTTTTACGTAGTTGTCGATGTTGCATTTTCATAACAGTTCATATATATAATATATATATATATTTATGACTGTGCATATAAATAAATGTGCTGGTAATGATCTATGAGCTCGAGAAACAGTGCGCGGCGTTGTAAAATGTTGCTAGAATGAAGCTTTTCGTGCGAGTTTTTTATAAAATGGAAATGTGATTGATAATTAAACAGCAAATGAAGAGACGAGTGATAACGAGAAAGGACTCATTTGCTTCTCGACCCTTTGATAATTGAATATGCGTATATTAGCTGCGGAAATGTAAAAGCGCAATTTAATTAACGATGTGCTTACTATCGTTTCATAACTTTTAATTTCTTTCAAAATATTATATTTTGAATTTTAAAAAGAAACAAAGAAAATAATATTTTAATGGTTTTATAGATTTTAAATATCAGTTTGTTTTCATTTTCTAAAATGAAACTTTATAAGTCTGGTCTTCATTCTTAGATTACTAGTATACTATATAAAATATTTAATAAATAAAACCTACGAAGTTCAAAATTACTTTATCTGTGCAGTTCCAATTTCTCATAGTTTAATAAAAAGTTATACCATAAAAAGTAAGTAATTAATTCAAATAATCATCTCATTGTACAGTATTAACAGTATTCCATTATTTGTGAATATAAATACCGACATTAGGATGATATAATTCTTATACAATAACACGGTTCAATAATTATCGACTTTCGTCACTCCGAGCCATGTATCATCATCAAATCGTGCGTAAAACGATCTTATCATTAACAAAAACGTGGAGGATCGAGTAGAGAGTCGAAATTAGAACCGCACCGCTTCGTCCAATGATAACACATTAAAAAAACTTTCGACGAGAGAAGAAGATATCGAAGCACAGGCAAAAGAATGAAAAAAAAAAATTTGCGTCTTTTTTCCGATCACGGCGAGAAGATGTAGTAAGAGAGAAGCAAGATCCCATCCAACGTCGCGCGGACGGGCCCCGAATGACGTAGGTAGACGCGGGCGCAGTCGTTTTTCTGCCCTCTCTCTCTCTTTTTCTCTTCTGCCTTTGCCTGTTCCTTCGTGGAAACTTGACCTCATCCGGCGACGATGGCGGCAGCCGCCGAAAAAAGGGTCAGCGACACCCTGGCATAGTGTCCTTGGGCGCTGATTTTAATCGTCGGCTGTTTTAATTATACGAATAACTTTTCGCGTCCCCCGAGCGGGAAAAATTCCGGCGAGTTGCAGTGTTCGCTCGAGAGAAGCTGTATGGATGCGTCGAGACGGGTAAAAGCGCGCGCTTAATTAACAAGTCAAGTCGTGTGCAAGAGCGTCTCGATTATCTCGTCTGGGATTAATCATTAAAATGGCTTAATTATGTTCTCAAGATTACTCGTGGTGCATGTAATATATTAAATTCAGAAGTTCGCTATAAATATAAGAAATTATTTTGGAAATATTTGGTATATCAAATATCTTATTTCTTATAATATATGATATTAAAATTTAACAAATATCGAGAAGAGTTTATTTGTCGATTCGTATTTAATGCTTTAATTCAGTGACTCTTGAAACTTTCTTAACGAATCGTTTATCTTTAACCAAATCGATCAATTACTTGGAAATTTTAAATTTGATGTATACCAATTTAGCTCGATAAGATTAATCTTGTACGGTGACTAATACTTAAAAAAAACCTATCGCCGTTCACCTCTGAGCATATTGCGAAATGAAGGCTGTCGATTCACTTGATATGAATCTTATCACCTATATACAAAAGTATATCTCCAATTACTATATCGCATCATGAACCATAAAAAGATCGACATTGATTTCTTCTTTAAACAACCACCATCGGTATATTGTTTTACCTGCGTATAGCCTTATACTTTCGTCCAACGATTTTGTTTCCATTAATAATCAATTCCAATAAAATAATTTATCGATTCCACGAAAGATGAAACTTATTTGAGAGTCAGATACTCCGTGAGCTATATCTCGAGTATATATATCAGCTTCCACGTCGCTCGACATTTGTACGCTTACATCATTAAAAAATAATATACTACTGCGCACTCGGCTCGCAGAATATCATCGACTAAATTCTCCTTCTCTTTCCCTCTTCGTCTCTCACTCGCTCGCTCGAGTCTCCTTCCGTTTTTGCGAAAACGCTAAAAATATGTCGGCGCGCAGATGTGGATAAAACGACGGCGGTAGCGGTGGCAGCGGTGCGCAGGCAGTGCAAAAACGCGTTCTTCTTTTTGCGCGCTGCATGTGCACACACGCACGTTATCGATGAGAGCCAGTCAACGACCTTAAAGCTAATTAGCGATTCTGCGCGCTGTTTTTAATCCGTTTGAGAGCGCAACACACCGCATGTTAATTGTGAGCGAGCGCATATACTTTCTCCCTCTCTCTCTCTTCTCTCTTTCTATCTTTCCCTTTCTTTCTTTCTCGGTCTCTCCCCTTGCGAGCAACGAGGAAGCTAGTTGTGTAGATATTGAAAGAGAAATAAATACAGAGGAAAAAACTACGTGGAATTGCGCGATCGTGGGAGTCCCTTATCGCTCATTCACTCGTTTTTTCGCATGCGAAAGGGGAGAGGGGGAGAATGAGAAGAGGCTTCTGTCCTCTGCACTACGTGTATAACATAAGCTCGACGAGACATATCAAATTGTTCTGCGCTTTTTACGCTTTGGTGATTTGCTATTTGATTATATTATTGTCCGATAAATAAATGTTAACTGTACGATTTTAGAGATTTGCGAGAAGAGTACTGAATCACTCGAATTTTTGATAAACGATAAGTGTAAGGTCATTCGTAACTCATCAATGACTATATTTCTTTTTGGGGAATTCGAGTCTATATAAAAAATACTAAAACATTAAGGTGTTACATACATTTCATATTTAACTTTTGTTCTTTATTAACGAGTTTCGTAATAATTGACAGCATTTCTATCAACATTTTATATTTTTATTACAAGTACAATAAAATTAACTATTCGTTGGAGTCATACTTCAGCTATCTCGTGTTATTGGTAAACACTACTAAAATAATTACACGATAAGACAACGCGAATGTTAGTAATATATAATGCGTAATTTTGCTAAAAACTATCAAGCTTAGATAACTTATATATACGCGCTTTATCGCGCAAAAGTGTACACGTGCGTTAGTAAACAAATGTTGCAATGACAAATTAATGCGTGTCCATCGCAGCTCTTTTCTTTCCTAAAAGTTAATGATAAACCATAATCAGTGGTAATAAATTAGAATAATTGCACAGAAAACAAATATCTCCCTCACTATAGTATATAATACCTGCTGCGCGTGCGCGCGCGCCGCCTCGGAAACAAGAAAGAAAAGAGGGAACTGACCTTCACTACACATTTCGCTCACTTGCTCGTATTATCGAAACTCTGACCTTGCCCATATCTCCGATCTACGCTCGTTGAATTGTCATTTCCGAGTGACGCTCCGATTTAAAAATATCCGTTGCGCACACACCTCCTCCGCGCAAATATAATCTCCCTCCGACCGCATATCTACCTGCAACGTTGTATTCCTCCGCCGTTATAATTATTATCGCAACTCGCGCGGTTGGCTGAGTCAGCAGCGTAGTTGTACCGGTGGGTATAACTCGCGATTGTTTTCGCAATTCTTTGTCTCGTTGCTTTTCCATTTTCACTCTCTCGTATACACTATATGCTATACCTCGATCTGTCGAAAGTCACGTACACATATACACTCATCGTACGCGTGAGTATACACGCGTTAGTATGCTGAAGTGCGCGTGATACACTATATAGATTTTCAAACGCATATTATGTGTGCGTGTGTATGAGTAAAAATGAAATTAACCACGGTTTGTAAACGCACATGCGTGTGTTTATATATATAATATGAGAGGCAGTTTTCGAATATTAGATTTCGTAACGAGAAAATGATATTTTTTGCTAAAGATCCTGAACTCTTTGATCATTTACGACCTCTTAATGAGATTGACCGTCGTATTAATTAGCTTGGATGTCTACATACAGAGTGCACCATTATGCGCGGATACGACGCGAGAGATGGGAGCGTGAGATACACCGTACCTTAATTTTTTTGGCACTCGATGCAAATTCTGCTTATTAACGAAGTTTACTCGAACTTGATAGAAATACCTTCTCGATATCTGCTACACACCTTTTTGCGTTTAGTTATAAAAATTGTTGTTATTCAGTACTAGCAATATTATCAAATGAATCATTGCTCTTTATAATAGAAAATTAATGACGAAAAATCGAATATATGATGGCTTCGAATCATTATATTGTCTCGTTTACTAATAGTCGCTTGTTATCGATCATCACCAATCATGTCAAGGTCTTTCACTATATAGACACAAAAAAAAAATTCCCTCATTAACCTACATAATATATATCGAAAATAAATTAGGACAAAATTACGTTTATGGGAATTGGAAACACGATCTATGAAAATAAATTATGTGCCCTAGAAATACATATGAAAACCTGTTTTCTGTGTGACGCAAGTTTATACCGTGTGCCTCAACTTTATATTAGTAATTTGCTATACAAAATTGTTGGGAAATTAAAACTAAAACAAATCACGATGCAATACCGATATTCATACATATTTATATATGCGTATACATATATATCTATTTATACGAGACGGAAAATATAACGGTTAATGCACTGTAAGCAAAGTAAACTTCCACGTCGAGAATTTCAGTACATATGTGTACACGAACTCTCTTTTTCCTACGCGTATATATGCACACCGTCGTATACCGCGGTACAAAAAACCAGCGCAATGCAGAATATTTTTCAAAGCTCTCGCTTGTAACTCTCGACAACTTCCTTCAAAGCTGTGCGCGCACAATCAAACAGTCCACAAATCCCGCTCGCTCATCGGTCGCACGGACCCTTCACTCTCTCAACCCATGCAGCCATCACCGCCGCGAGGGAAAAACGTGCGCGCAAGCTTTTTAGAGTCAAAGGGCACAAAGCTCTGGTAGATGAAATCGCATAAGCGCGTATACGTGTATATATATACCCACACACACACACATACATACACTCGTGTTACTGCATCAACGGCAAAGCCGTCTTGCATACTCGTCTGTCTCCCTTTTTTCTGCATTAAAGGGTCAAAGCTGAAATTCGCTTAACGATACCCGATACCGTGCCCTTTCCTCCTGTACATACGTTTGCTTCCCTTGTGTGTTTCGTCCTCTCTCTCTCTCGCTCTTCCCGTTTTATCGGGTATAGCTATACGGGAATTCGCGCTCGAGCGCTATATATATATATACGATATAAACCAGCGGTAGTGGGAAGAGAGAGTCAGCTTTTATCCAGACCCCTGCCCTCATCCTCTGTGATCCGCAAAAGTAATGTTTGCGTACGCACGTATGTGTGTGTGTATAAACGTGTAGCGATCAACGAACGACCATAAAACCCGACGCAAGCGCAAGAGAGCGCACCTCCCCGTAATTTAATTAGCCAGTCTGACTGTTGACAAACATTTCGTTCCTGGTTGTATATCGGGGGATCGAGGCTGCATTGCAACGCATTTAACTAAACGCTTGCTGGCGATGGCTACTGTGTGTAAGTATATATTACGATTTGTTCGACTTAGCGGTAGACGCAACAGGCGCCGATATACCGATGCTTGAAACGGTTTGGTGAATGAGAGTGGGATTCGGATTTTTATTATATATACACACACACACACACACACACACTTATAGTATGCTCTAAATTAGCATGTTTAAAGTAAATTTATTCAAAAAACGCATTAATTTTGCTAAAGTTTCCTTTTTTTATATATATACTCTAGAATGTACATTTTTTATGAAAAAAAAACTAATTTTCGTGTGTACTGGAGCATACTGAATTTTCTGTTTCATGCGAATGTAAAGAGATAAATTTGTAATTAGTTTAATAACGTTAAAAAAGCGTACCTTTCGTATTTAATACATTTGCATTTAATATGTGCACTTTCTGAAATGCATTTTTAACAACCATTAGCTGAGTATAACTTCCGCTTTTTGCACAGATGTTTCGAACAGCTGGCCCAACTTAAATATTATTCATAAATCATACTTTAATTTTTATCATAAAAATATGCCATTTTTCAATACTTTTTATTATTGAGGGAAATTTATGAATTACAGTGTAACATTGTTATGATAATTAAAAAAAAAAAAGTGTTATTGTCAATGCTCATTTAAGTACATTATACATTGCAACAAAGAGTGTGCCATCAAATATTCCATAATGTAATAGCAACTGCTTTCAATTTATTATTTACAAATCCGCCATTCCCTTTTCGGCTGACTGTATATACGAACCCTTTAATAAACACGCTGCTATACGCGCATAATTGAAATAACATATGAGTAAGCACGGAACAGTTTTCGTTGCACGCAATATTGCGCGGTGCACGTGTTTACTCTGCATATAAGCATAGTAAGGGCTGGACGAGTTTATGCGAACTCCAAAAATTTATTTTCTGAATTATTCGTGCATTTCCAAAAACTGTTTGAAAATTTAATAATATTTACAGAGACCGAATTTATGAATAGTTAAATATAGATAAACAGCGACTAAATATAAATTATAATGAATCGTTTTTGTTACACAAAACATAAACTTTACATCGATGAAGTTCTTACTTTTGAAAAATGCAAGTCAATTAACGAATGAATTTATTAAAACCTTAGATTTTTCTTTTATCCGTTAGTAATTGTAAAATAAACGCATAATTACTTCGCTACACTGTAAAGAGTCATTTAAAATGATTTATTACAGTCAAGTTTAATAGATCATCACCAATTTAAGAAAATTCAGCAAGTGCCAAGTCTCTCTCTCTCTCTCTCTCTCTCTCTCTCTCTCTCTCTCCCTCTGTCTCTATACATCGCGCGCATGGCGACGAGTCCACCTCTTTGGCTAAGACACGCATGTAACACGCGCAACTAAATCCTCAACGCGCATGTACTATATGCGCGCAAGCGCTCAGAATTTTTGCCGGTGCATAAATCACGCGGCAGGCGCTCTCGCGATGATAACAATGCTCAGATATAATCGTAACGTTATGATTAATAGAGGGCGAAATTAAATTGTTTCCCGCGAGCGCAAGCAAGTATAAGCAAGACTTTGCAATGCAAGCTCTGTATATATTCCTGCATGCGCGCGCCGAAAACTATATACACGCACATACATACACAGAGTCTAGTAAATGCTTGCCGCTAGATTTACTATCGGGCTCGCGAGCCAAATTCAACATTTCGCGTGCCAACTGTGCAGTGCTATGGTACGTGCGCGCGCGCGCGCTGGCCTGGCATAATTCGCGCTGTCGTGTGTCACCTGCGCTCTTCCAGCAGCGCGTTATATGCCGTTGGACAAGTCACGCACGCGGAAACGGCCCGTGCTGCGAGCCTCCTATACTGCGTGTATGTGTTATATAGCTGCACGCCCTCTGAGCCTATATATATATATATATATATATATGACGCGTGTTTTTTTCGGTAACCGAAAAATTCATTTCCATTACGCTCCAATAAATCATCGTATACTCGCATGTATACGCGTCGCGTCTGAAATTCGTTTTGGGTTTTGTAGATTAGGAGTAGCCGATGCATGTCTGCGTATTGGAAGAAGATATGAAAAACAATGTGTTCACAGATGGGGAAAAGTTTGAGGCATAAAATATTTTTGTAGGTAGCGTATAAGTTGTTGGTTATATAATTATCTGTAATTTAAAGAATCAAGTAAAATCGTAGACACGAAAGAACATTAATTTGTATAACAACTTTACAAATATCCAATAACTTAGTTAGAAAGAAAGATAAAGACTTTTATAGCAGCAATAAATTATACTTAAAACGTAACAATTTGTAATTCAATAAATTTTCTAAAATTACCGTGCGCTTCTTGCTTTTACCATCAATTCATCGGGCAATATTATCCTGTACATATTAATTTAAAAAGAAAAGTAAATTACAGATTTGAGAACAATTTTGAACAGGAAAAATTAGGCCGCATGAGTCTCGTATGCCAAACCGCAGAGGGTTAATTGAAGCATAAAGTATTTTAGCGGTTGCCAAGCGGCATAAATTACTTATTAACCCAACCACTCGGAACTGAATTATCAGAAAAAAAAGTAAAAAAGAAAAAAAAGAAATAGCCACTCATAGAAACGCGAATGAACCTACGCAGGTATATACACGCGCACGTTTATTTGCATACATATATATACACGCGTGTGCGCGCACTTGCAGAGGGCAAAACTTTTCTTCATAAATCAAGCGCAAAGCGGCTCGCTCCATTAATTTTGAAAATGCGCTATTAATCATCGATAAATCGAGCACATACGCGTATACGTGCAACATACCTACACGCGTGTACAAGAGAGAGCCCTCGAAAATCAAAGGTCGCGGAAACGTGAAAACTCGTATGAGGCTCTGCTCGTAATCCGCTGGCGCGCATTTGAAAAGATAATTTACCGCGTTTATAAGGTCTCCCCCGCTTGCCAACCCTCCCTTCCTTCCCTCTCACGCGTGTTATAATCAACGAGAAGTACATATACGATTATGCGAGGGACTGGGAAACGAAATGAAATACGGTTGGGAAGCAAGGGAAAAAAAAAGTATGCGGTCGTTAGTTCAATTAGCGTTTTCACCGCGTACAGCGCGCCGATAAATTCTGCGGTATAGGTACATATATACACATACGTACGTATATATACTAATGCAACGCAAAGGGATGCATGAAGGGGGAGATGGAGGTATATAGTTGAGTGGCGTTGGGGTTATATATATGCATATATACGCAAATTGTACGTTTTGCGAAAATAAGCAGCGCAGTTTTGCAGGGATGTTATTCGATTGGGCCGCGTGCGTGCGTGCGTGAGTCGTGCGCGACAGTCGGTAGTAGTAGACGCAACAATGTGCAATCTTGAGAAACGGCGACGACAGTACGAGCTTTTTTCTGGTAGATGAAATTCTTTCGAGAGTATATAAGCGAATGCAAGGCTGACTACGTGCTTGATGGCATGGATGTGGTTGTATTAAAAAAAAAGGCGAGAACGTTTATTGAATGTAAATTTTTATTTAATTTTTATTTTTGGACCATGCAATTAATTGGTTTATCAATAGTGATGTGAGATTATAGTCTACTAATAATTGAGATTGTCATGTAATATGAGAAACTTACGTCACTCCGTTAATGACATATGCATTTAATGTTTAAATAAAGAGGATCTTTCGCGCAAAGACATATTGCATGAATGTTTTCTAGAATATTCCTAGTATATTTTACGGAATACGTGCTAATTAAATGTCTAAAAATAAGAATTGATACAAACAAAAATAAAAAACTCAAATAATTGATTATAATAGTACCATTAATTTTTTTTACATTTTTTAAGTTTAAATTACATCATTTTTTAAACTTCTATCGTGCCTTATATTTTGTACTGACTACTATTTTACTACTCTTAGATAAAGTAATTGGTATTTAATATCCATTTACTATTATTTTCGGTTTGCCGAAAAATCATATTTAAGTTACAATTTCAGCCACGATAACAAGTGGCATACCGTAAATAAATAACATCATTGTAAAATTATCTGTCAATATAGATATTTTTTACGAGTATCAATTAAAATTTTTCCATTTTCTTGTCATTAGGTTACGCGATAAAATTTATCGAAAAATTTTATTTTGATACACTGCGGAATCTAAATTGTAAGACGATAGTACTAGAATAACATAATATTATGCACTGGAATTTCTACTCGTAATTAATGCGATTACACTTGTGCTGGTAAACTTGACACTTCTGCGTCAGCTATTGTATTGCATAATCCGAAATGTTTGAAAATCAATTATTAATGTGAAGTAAGTCAATGACAAAATCGGTCAATAAATATCCTGATAAATGAACCTCTCTCTCAAATTAAATAATTATTCGAAATAACTTCAGGACTATTCAACTAAATGAATTTATTCATATAAAATTTAACAGAGAAATAGAAATATAGAGAATTAAAAAAAAAGTTTAACATTCTCGTAACCTATATTTCAAAACAATTTTAAATGTTGTCAATTTTAGTTGTGCGCCGTAAAATTTTAATCGGATATTCGACCATGCTACAAACAATAAAATACCCAGCGAAAAATCGAATTCGGTGAACTAGCACGCATACAGAAGTATACGCAGTGTACCGGAAGAGAACATTGGAGAATCAAAATCGCTGCTGCTGCTGTTGCCGCTATCGCGTGCGTGCACTCGCGACACTTTTCCAGCTTATCGCTCACATAATAGAGTGACACTCGTTCACGGCCAGCTTACAGACTCGATGTACGCGTCAATCGAGCGCAACAGCGAAGCCCCTTAACGTCATCTTGCTCTGCGCCCTGACACTGCGTATACATATATTTAGTATATAAGCGAAAGCGAAAAAAAGCACAGTGGAACGTGCCAGAATATCGAAAGAATCGCTGACAGCATCATCTTTGCTCTCGTCAATATACATAGTCACGTACACAGCGCGTTTTGCAAACGCATGCTCGTCTGCGCGCATTGCGGCGTCGATTACAAACGAGTCGCGACGTGTATAGCAGCGTACAATTGATAACGCTTTTTCGGTAGCAAGAGGGACAGATATGACGTGCAAATGGAGGGAGAGAGTGCATTGTGCTGATGACCGAGGAGAATGAATTTTATTAAATGGGACTTGATAACGCGTCTGTGTAGGATAACAATATTGTAAATGCGTTAATTAGCTTACGCTGTACTTCAAGTTTTATTAAATCAAACGATGGTATACTGTAAATATTGTCTCTTATACTTAACACATCACATATATACATTCAGTCTAATGTTATTGGTGCAATCATTTAATATTATTAATTCATGGTTTCACAGAAATAATGTAGAAAGAAACTTGAAGTATAATGAAATAATTTTGCACATAAATCTAGACCTACATTTCGAGCTTCTATGTTTCAAATATGATATAAGAAAGTTATCAGTTACACCTACATATAAAATGATGACATACTTTGGCACAGAAATTTTTACAAAGATAACATTCTTTGACTATCCTGTCTGCTCCACTTTTTAGTGCATGGACTACTTTACTTTACTGTGGTTCATATACGATTAATTAGTAATTAAATGATCGTTTTTATTTTACTTACAAACCAAAATAGTAAAATCTTATTCACATATTTTTCATTAAAAAGAGTAACATTACTTGTGATTTGTCTTTTACATAACAGACGAGCTGTCATCGTATTACCGCAAAAGAAAGTAAAGAGAGACAGCCGCTAGTGCAATGACGTTCAACGATTCAAAAAGTTGCAGCATCGAGCGCCCGTCGTCGTATATGTGTTACCGCGCGCGGATCTTGAACATTTGACATGTCAAGTGGTATCTGCGATCGCTGAACGTACGCAGAGACGTGCGAGTATAGCGGTTTCGACAAATGAAAGGCAAAAAAACAGAGGCAGGAAGAGAAGTAAAAAAATGCTCTCGTATACGTGTGCGTACGACTGTCTAATGTCGCTCATTAATATCAAAGTTCACTGGAAGCGACAAGTACGCGAGTGATTACGTGATCCCCGGCACGTGCTCCTCTTTCGCTTGCGACGATAAACTTCAATTGCGCTTCTGCGCTTACGCACGGGCGAAGTATATATTTGCGGACGGGTTATATAGTTTATGTTGACTTCCCTTCTTATTAGCTCTTTTTATCCTCGTTATCCGCTGGAAGATTACGTTTGATAAGTGTTACTATTTGTAATCTGCCCTGCGAATGATAAGTAGCATCGAGTGTATTTTAAGGTTCTCATAAAATTTATTGTCTTTTACAGCTCTCGTTATGCAGTATATACTGTCGTGCGCTCTCTGCTCGTGGTATTATGCGAGTTTTGTTAGTCTATTTTTGAAGATTATATTTTACTTTAATAAGGCTCGTTTGGCCGTAAATTATCCTTAACAAAGCTCAAATTAATATATTAAAGAAATATATTATGCTAATAAATCGCTTGTCAAATCTTAATTAAGAACAGGTTTAGGGCGCGTACGAGATATAACTCGCGCAATCACAATGCCAACGACTAAAAGCATGCTTCAGCATTGCACAAACGTATAATTTATCTGTCGCTATAAAGTCCCTTTTATCGTATTTCATTTTTTAATGTGCAAATTTTATTTTATTAGTGTTCTGCTTTTTTTGTTTCGGAGTTGCTCTATTTTATTCTACTTGTTATATGTACTCGTATTTATGTAGGGTGAACTGATATTTGTTATTCTTTTAATCTATTGAAAACAAAATAATTCGTGATCAATTATCACCGTGACAATGATAAAAAATGCTTTAACTTGGTGTAATAATATAGATTAAAGTTATTGAAAAACATTAATTATTTTTAATGAGTTGATATGAAAAAATATTTTATTTAAAATAACATGATCAAAGGTTTATTATAACTAAGTTACGGATAAACAAAAATTCATAAAATTCATGATTACTAACCCTAATAAACCATTAATTATACTCGACATGGGCAAAATATATGCTCATTTTTTTCAACCATCGTTGAAAACCTTTTTTGTCCTATTATTTTTTGATTTATTAAAAAAAACATTTTATGTAAGTTACATTTATATAAGTCTGGTTTAGGCTATATGAAAATGTTTGCCTATATCCAGACATTAATACTAGAACAATGGCAGTAATATTTTAGCTCTCTATTTTAGCTCTCTAGAGATAGATGGATTCAGACAAATAAATAAATTTATTGTTTATTAAATTGTCAGTGGAGTGTTAAGAATATTCTTTTAGTTTATGTTTTTTAATTATAATTCGTTAGTGTGTGTGTGTGTGTGTGTGTGTGTGTGTGTGTGTGTGTGTGTGTGTGTGTGTATATATATATATATATATGTGTA